>LGSN01000387.1:0-33341 GCA_001314375.1 Phytophthora podocarpi | reverse complement strand
GGTCTTCATCTATCGGGTCGCGTTCATCGACGCTATGGCGTCTTTTGTGAGGATGTGTGGTTCGGAGAATACTAGCAATTACTTGTGACAGGGAAGGTGAAGTGTATTGACATCGAATTTTATCTTTACTAGCTTTTGAAAGATTGGGAAAGCTAGTACGCACACTAAACTCTAGAGCGTCGAGTATCATCGACTTTCGTTCTCGATAGCTGCATCTGGATCATGGGTACTGGTGGCAGGAAAACGCTCCATATTCCTATTTGCTAATTTCATTTCCCTAAGAAATGGTATTTGTGCCTTGTAAACGGATGAACTACGCATCAGGTTTCTTTCCTGGTTGTACAAACGCTTCGGCAAATAATACCCGCGAAATTTCTGCCAACGTGACCAGGTTGCCTCTTGGCAGCGATGCAGTTTGGTATCATCAATGGGGTACGTGTGCTTGCACAACGAAACCTTGTGCACATCACAATAATCTGTCTTCTGGGTTGGCTTCCGGTACTCTAGGCGGCATACGGTGCATTCACGCATCGCTCGGTTCCGTCCTTTCAAGACCAAACATGACTCTCTAGCAGCGCATACAGGCACGACGTTATCTGGGGGTAACGTAACATTGGTGGGGCAGCTTGAGACTGGGGTAGATGTTGTTGTTGAATCGTTGTAAAGCATCCCATCGTCATCCTCTAGTGCGTTTTGCCAGGTGCTGTCAAAAATTCTCGCACTAAGGAAAAACAAAAGATCGGTGCTCGTCACGACCAGAGCCTTGGTTGCTCCCTTCATGCAGATCTTCGCCACTTAGCTCAGCATTGGATGCCAATTGATGACATACGTAGGCACTGCAGCGTGCGATATCGATAATTACCAAAGCAACTTTCTTATACCATTTTTTTGAACGAGTGGCCATCGGCCAAAGAAAACCGACCGCGCAGCTAGACACGGCGGTTTACTCCTTGCATTGCTGCATTATATTCACGAACACATGTTGGAGCTTTAAAGGCTGTTTGTGCTTGCTTGATGCGATGATACACAGTCGAAGTGCCTGAATCATCGGCGTTTGAAACTACGTTAACGATCGATCCATCCACCCAACTAGCTGTCACGATGTGTTTTTCCGAGCACACGCCCTGTTTCATATGACCTCTCTCCGTGTCATCATTAGACTGAATAATTGTAAAGCGCGGGAAGTGTTTGCTTGATGAGCGTACCGTACCACGTCCAAATAATCCAATCGTTCTCAAACTTTCCAGCAGTAAGCACGATATATAAAAATTGTCGGTATTCACCACTCGTCTCGACCCTTGTAGTGAGCTCGTGACCTCAATAACATGTTTTCGAATCTCAGAAGATTGTTTTTGTTAGTGTGGCAAGCCGAACAACTTCTGAATCGGAAACAGTCGATGTTCAAGCTCACTCGAGCAGTGAAGCTTGAAATTAAGGACAAGCCACGTCGTTGAACAGCAACATACGTAACACTTGAAATGGTACTTGCCCGTAGGCTTGCGTGGGTTGTAGACGATCAAGTGTCTGGCATACTTTGAGCGACATGCAACGCTAGCCTCATCCACTGCGACGTTTCTGTTAGGAATGACGTGGCGATTACAGCGCTTTTTCAACATTGCAATTAGAGGTCGTATATTGGCAGCAGGATCGCGTTTGACTTCATCGGATGTCACGTGAGCACGAAAGGACAAATTGCTTCGGATGTACGTGAACCGTCTCCAACTCATGANAAGAGGGAGAAATGCAAAAAAACTTGCGGTTGCCGTTCTGTCAAATAGTTTCCTGTTGTCTTCTTTCAATTTGGTTGTCGTAGTTCCATTTGCATGAGTAAAAAGGCCGGGGGCCTGGTCCTGCTTTGCTGACGGCGAGAATGACATCCCCTCAGTAGCCTCAACTTCTGCAGGACATAAATCAATGTGGAGCTCCTTTTGACTTCGATAAGCCGACCACTCGCGGTATCCATCCCTGTCGGTTTCGTCAAATGCTTCTGTGATGGATGGAATAGCAGTGAATTTGGTATCACACTACACAAAGCACTCCAAGACTCACCAAACTCTTTGCGGTTCTTTTGCATAGCCTCAAATTGTCCAACACCACGATGAGCGCCACTTTCGTCAATATGATGGACGTGGCTTTTTTGTCTGAAATGCTGTATTTATCCAACGAATCTTGAAAATGGGATCGGTACACAGACCCCATCGACATTTTCTTGGCACGCGATAGTGAAGCGGGTCACTACTCCAACCAAATATGCAGCACCAACGCTGCCATAATACCCGGGAGTCATCCAAACTTCCTGAGCAGGCGTAAACGCAACGCTTGCGTTGACGTATTTCTCGGCTGTGGTTCGTACTCACAGTAAAAGCTCCTTTCTCAAGACTTCCACATTTGTTGTCATTTTTGTTTTTTGCGTTAGTTGTTGATGTTTTGGCCTTGATTTTTGCTGTTGCCTTTTTTGCCTTGCTGAGGGTTGTTGCATTCATCGATTTGCTTTTAGTTGCTGAATTCTCTGCGTTGGCATTCGCTCGAGTCTTCGCCACATTTGCCGCTTTCTTTGACTTGATGGTTGGTTTTGGTGCTGGCTGACCTTTCGATTGAGTTTGCACTCGAACCGGACGAGTAGTTTCCACTTGAGGTAACGAATCGTCCATTTGGTTGGCGACCTGAGTGGCACACGTGTTGAATCGATCCGAGCAAGTGCCTGCTGTCTGATGATCGTTTTGCTTCTCACTATGGTCTCGGGTGCTGATACTTAGGCACCCCTGGCGGGGATCTTCACGTTGGCTAGCCCGAAGTAGATTTGATGTAGCTTCTGCAAACTCTGGCAATGATATTGTGGCTTGATAACATTGTTTGCTGCAGTAGCACGCATCGCCAAAATCATTGATCTGCTGCCCATCCGGGCCGCGAAGCTCTAGCGAGATACAGACATCGTGACAGCAAAAATGATGTAACAATTCTCCCCAGGATGAGCACGATCGCGCCGTAGAACACTCTGAATGACAGACAGCGCAGATTGGGGTTGTGGCCTTAGCCTCAGTACGCTTCGCGGGCTAACCAAGTTCCGAACAGTAGACAATGTGGCAGGATGCTGCTCCATTGCAGGGGAGAGGTTCGCTTGATGGTCACGAGAGCTAGTATCCTTTTGCACATCGCCATCGTAAACAGCAGCGAGCTGGCGATCAAGCACACAACTTTCAATTATGTCCTGCCTTGAATCGCCAGGCTATTCAGCATCAGTCTCAAGATTAGCACTAACGCTTGGGACCACATAATCACGTGTCTTGCCGTCTCCACATGCGGCTCCAACGAAATCGGTTATCACCATTGTTTCCACAGAATCGCCATTGTCAGCATCAACTTGACAAATTTGGTTGTAATAATCTGCAAGCGCTTGCTTCCTAAGAAGTAGTCTTCGCCTTCTTTTCCATTGAGATTGCAACCAGGACGCATATAACGATACCGCTCATCCAAACTGCGCTTGACGGAGGCTTATATGTCCAGCCAGTACACCGCAACGCTTTCGAAGCATCCTTGAAGGCTACACGATTGTCTGACTGCGTACAATCTAAAGGCCAAACGAATGGGTTAGGTTTTGTCCCAGTATCGTCACTAGAGTCTAATAATTTATTACCCTGCGTGGGAGACGTTGCGTTGGTGTCATGGGCCCCTGAGAGATACCCGCCTACGCTTTGAAGATCTCTCTGAATCTCTTGGCTTATGTCGACTTGTCATTACGACACTCTACTGCAGCGCGGAAGGCCTTCGGACCGTACAAGCGTCGTTTCGCGAGTGAGGTTCTCGTGTCATGCTAAGCCATTGATCAACGGGACTAAATATATAATCGTTTGTATGATGAGGTTCGATATTATCTAGTAGTATTATTGACTAGCGATCACATACAGCTGCTCCCGGGCGAGCCGAGGGGTACACAATTTGGTATATCCAGCCCGTGCGAAGCTGTGCCAGCGTAAACTGCCACAACACCGTAGTCGAGGTCCCGTAAGATCTGTATCAGTCATGGTGACACTCAAATCTGCAGCACATGACAGCCGGGCTTCATTCCAAATGGACCCACATCATTCACCCTTAAATCGCCAGTATTCTTGCGTATGTTGCCGCACGGTTTCCATCTCCTTGTCGTCAATTCATGTGGCTCAATTCAAACGCCTTGTCGAGCTCAGGTGGACGCGACTTCCTTCACATACTTGACTACTTGTTCAAACGCATCATGTCGGACTTGTCTTCGTCTGTGCAACGCGGCGTGACTCTGTCAGGTAGCCTACCCCAATGCTTCCACATAGGATAGTGTCGCTCAAATCACGGCCTTGTTGACTGAGCGTTTCTCGCCTCCCGGATAACCGCTGATCAGAGACCTGAAGAAGGGATAGCCCCCACCCTTGACGTCCATGAACATCTCCTCCCAACCACGTGACAGCCCACGAGGAATCTGTGCGTCAGGTCAACGTAGTGCTAATCGGCAGCATCTAGGGTGCGCTCGACGGCAGCATTATCGCTGATACCAGCAACAACATACCATTGAGCGGTTCCAGCGTGACTTGATCAGGCCCGGTGACAACATGTCGCCCAGCATGCCGCGGGGCGCCTCATTCTGCACAAAGAAGCGTTGAACCACGCAACAGCAGCAGCACGATGGGGACCAGCGTGTCCAGCAATCGGAGGGAAGCCCAATGGCACCCCCAGTCGATAGATGAACACGGAGTTCGGGATAGCGAACGTCGGAAGAAGAGATAGCACCCATGTGCGCAAGCAGCAGCTCCATAGCCTCGAAATACTCCGTAGCGTCTCGCCTAGAGTGATGTGCCCCAGCAAGGTGTGCACCCGTGGCAGCACTCATGAAGCGTCGATCTCCCAATGATACTCACGGTACTGCTCTTAGTAGGTTATTTGCATTAGAATCATAGCTGGGTTTGGCTTTTTGACGAATCACAGCAGCACGTTCAAAACCTTACTTTAAGTACGGTTCTGCAACAAACCTCTATGATCTCATTGAAATATCGTATAATAAGACCAAAGTTGGGCCAAAACCTGGTAGAAATGCTATTATAGAACCTTACTTTAAGTACGGTTCTACAGCTTTGACTTGGTTTTTGTATGGGAGGCTTAATATAGAACTTTATGGTGAGAACGAAAGGGTTAAGTGACTTGGATGGCTGACTTAGGGGCTACAACTCCAATTACATGAAACCCTGGGCACGTTCAGCCCGATGCATGTATTCAATACCCACCCCACGTAACTTAACGGCAGCTCCCAAAATCGACGTGCACATTGACGGTAAGTGTTGATTCGGCAGACATCAGCTAGGAGCCAACGCTCCTCGTGGTGTTGGGCGGCGGAGATCCTTCATCATGCCGACGAGAAGGATGGTGTCACTCACTTCAGTAAACGCATTTCCTTGATGCCGTGGCGCGAGGCAAAAGCATTTAGCGATCGTGTTCAGTAGCACCGAGCGCGGCCAGAAGCCCCGTAAATTTGGCCTCGTTGTTTATCGTGCAACCAGATTGGTCAGTCCGAGCGTCACACACCCGAGGTACATGCCAATGTGATCAGTGCATTAGTAGGTCTGCATGGAATAAGTGTGTCGACATAAAACGAGATGGGAAGGTCGTTGCGGATGAGGACTCAGCCGCCCCTTGCATTATTCGATCTGTGGTGTGGCTGGTCAGTGACCAGTGGTCACAACAAGCGCAAGTGCGACGGCTCCAATTCCACGTAACACCTCATCGGTTGCTAATGCATGCCTCGATATTGGTCGTCTTGAGTCACCAAGCAATGTTCACGGCGACTGATACAATGCTTCTTCTTCGCGTAGACGGCATTTCGGTGCATATTTAATCCTGTAGATTGAATACGCACCGAAATGCCGTTGGTCATCTTACAGGTCTCAAAATTCGCTTGAGCAGCATTTTATTGGTTGACCCCCCCCCCCCCCCCCCCCCCATTCACCAATGTTGGGAGAGAGCTAGAAGACTTCATGGTGGTTCTCGTGGTATTTTCCGTGGACCTTTCATTCATCTCTGCTTGTAATGTTGACAGCTGGATCGATGTATCCTTCGGCCATTGCTACTGGAGTTTCGAGACTTTCGTACTAATGCAAACGTGTTGCTACAAATACTCGACGATCCACGGTAGTCCCCGAATCAACTGCAACATCGCGATAACATTCTAGCGACTAGGAATTTGCTGAAAAATATTGGAGACGTGAACAGCAACCTCTGCAATTTTCATGTGACGGTGTTGAACATGTGTGACTTTGCCTACCCAATTACTAGAACGCAAGAGACTACATGTAGATTTCAAAAGCTTGAAACAATAGATCGTACGATCAATGTTCTACCTGAGCTATACACCAATGTCTAGAAGACACCGTCTATCAGCGTCACTACTCTTCACGTCTCTACAGTAGAGATCTTGCAACCAGCTACTGAAGAAATGCCACCACCACAAGCGGTGATTGCTACTCAAAGCAACTCATTCTCAGGGCCTACAACTGTTATTTCAATGCGAATACTTAGCACTAGTCAGAGTAAATTGAGTCATTGTTCAGTTTATTACATGAACGTGACGCATTTGTCGGTCTCGAGCAAATGCCGACTAGTAATAGTGTTTATTTTCCTGGAGGCGAGCAGCTGAGGTTTGAAAGCAGTTTGTTGTGGTACTAGAAAATTACGTCTCTCGTTTTCGTTATTGTATTCGTACCGCGCAAGTTCGCGTTTTCTTCGCCACCAACTCGCGTACGTGCATGAAAAACAAATACTCGGTTTTTTAAAAAGCGTTCTTTTCGCCCAGACTCAAGTAGTACTGCAGTACGAGCTGGTACATTTAGATGAGTGTTTTCGTGTTTGTTGTTGTTGTTAAAAGTAACTTGACACACTACTGCTGTTTTCATCACGTAGGTGCTGACTTTACTTTCCGGTTTGATTAGCTTCATCCAGAGAAAGGATAATATTACTACTGTTGCAGACAAGATTGGGGGCACTGGCAGCGCAGGAGATGATGTAAGCGAGTGCACAATATGATAATAAGAAATGGTCTAGACTCACAAGACACTTGATCGAATATAAACATGCGCGACCCTCGTTGATCCTATCCCATTGGAGACGTCCACCGCGACGCTAAAGAACTTAAACGCAATGGAGAGAACGGCGTTAGATCGACGACAAACTCGAAGTTTAACATCTATGAACTGTTTCTTTAGGCAGAGTCTGCATGTACAGTTGTCTCCGTTACGCCAGCATCATCACGGCAGATTTATTTTTGTGTCTAGCAGGATAGTCTAACTTTCACTTGGCATGACAAAACGGGAGGCATCAACCCAGGTTGTAAGTGCTGCAGCACAGCCAACAACACTTGTAGGCCAGACAAGTTCTTGTGTTTCACTATGGAACCGTCTCGAAGCACGATGGAATGAAATTCAAGTCGGTCGTCAGGGTTCCTACTCCGTCGAGCGCCTTGAAAGTTTAGAGCACTATCGCAAGACAACGTCGTGGACTAGAGTGATGTTGGTGTGTATTCTTACCCCAATTCCTGCATTAGCAGCTGCAGTTCTGTTGGAATCCCTACCACTTCGATCTTCATCCGAAGGGTGGGCCGCAAACTGGATGTTTTGGGTTCGCATAGCGTTAATGCAATTGGTGATAGCATTTCGCGGACTTGCTCAATTTTGTGTGTTTGTCCCTGACGTCAAGTTTACGTTCTTGAAGCGGCTTGCGGTGGCCTTCGGTATAAGTGCTGGCTTTGTTGGGACGTGCTTTATCGCAGCAAGCACGATCGGCTTTCCTGTTCCTCTCTTGCTTCAAATTGGCTCTGTCCCCATCGCGTTTTTATTACAAATTATGCCTTGTACTTGGTCGAGAATTGTTTGCGAAGGATTCCCGCTTTCAAGCCCCCATCAAGAGATTCAGCCGTTTTTTCTCCGCGTACATGAGTCTGCTTGGTGTATACCCGCTTTACAAGGTTCTCTATGAATTTGTACCAACAAAGTATCGAGGAATTGTGGTATTGGTGTTGCCATTCTGGAGGTTCATCGCAAAGACAGTTATGGTGCGAGCCACGCGTGAGATGGAGAATTTTATGCCTCAGGTTGTGGCATTCTCTGTTGATTTTTACGGCGCACTCTTTATCTCCGTGTGTATGACTACCTCGGGATCGATTTATCTCTCGGCATTGATTATCGCGACAGACTTGGCTCAATCCTTGCTGGAGTTCCGTGAGGCACGTGCGAATGCCACAACTTTGCTACAACTTGTTCGAGACCGACAAAAGTTTCAAAACCGCCTCCCTTACAGTGCCAGACAGAGTTTGGACTCTATCAATTTACTTGAAATGATTCTTGCTGTGGCTCGAGACCTTGTTCTCTTTCATGTTACCTTGTTTGAGAGTGTCCGGTTGTGTGCGTGCGTACCTCATCCACTCACGAAAGAGCAAGCAAGACAACTTGATGGACTCGAGGCATCAGGTGTTTTCAGGCGAGGAGAGATCTCCGACAGTAAAAGGACTCACCAACGCTCTCGACGTGCATCTAGCCGCAGTCTCCAATCCCGGTTAGTAGTAGTCGCTCCTGCTCCCAGCGACTTGTCAACTCCTTCTACACCAGAATCTACTAGCTTCACAAGGAGTTTGAATGAAGCAGCACGTGGAGAATCCAACATGGACCTGCAGCAAGCAGATAATTCCAAGAAACTCGTTCAACAGGGTCTACAACTATTATTTCACTGCGAATACCTCGTACTGGTCGAGTACATCGAGTGCATCGTCCCGCTTGTTTACGACGTGTTCAAATCAATACTTGAGCAGTTACCGAATATTGTCTACTATCCTGGTGGGGCTGGAACATGGAGTATAAACACAGCGATGAATGTATTGCTATTGGCAGCGCTGGAAGTTGGGTCCTTCCTACTGCTCAACGCTTTCTGCAACGCAAATTTGCGTTTTCTCCTTTGTACCAGCTTGCATTCGTGCTGGAAACTCAATTCAATTTGGTCCAAGCGAGTCTTTTCATTGAGATCATTGTCCTATTGCAGTATGAACTCGTTCATTTAGGTCGGAGGTTTCTTTCACTCACGAAAGTTTTTCTTCTTTTTATCTAACGTAGTCGTGTTGCTGTTATCGTTGACTTGTTAGGTGCCAACTTCACTCTCCGTTTCAAGTGGCTTCACGATTCAACCCGATAGGGTAGTTAGTTCAGTTACCCACACCTGCTCTGGGTAAATATGCTTCAATATTATAATAATTCAGGATCTCACGAAAACGCGAATACTGAGATTTGGTAGATTGGGTAGCTGGGTATAGCAACCATGGTGGTATTGTGCGCGTATTGTGGAGGTGTCGTCTAAATTCAGGATACGATTTCGACTTCAATGGTAGACTTCCTGCAACACCAGAAACTGTACGCATAATGGCCGCAACCACAACACTCGTGTCATTAAGCTCCTCAAATGCACGTCTCGAAGGATGCCCAATTAAAATTCAGGTAGGACGTCAGAGCATTGTGTAGAGAGGGTGAGAAGTCGATACCGTTGTTGCGAACCTACGTCAAGTATGCGAGCGGTTTTCGGCTGTACCAGTGCTTGCATCGGCAGTAGCTGTTTTCCTGGTGTGTCTTCCATTACAATAACCGTCGAAGGTGTAGGCTGCACACTAGGTCATATTGGTTCACTTGGCATTAACACAGTTGATCGCAACGTGTGCTCAACTTTACGAGACTTGGCTCAGCTACAGGTGTAAACGCCAGTGTCTTCTGTAGCTGATTTCTGGTAAACCTTCATTATATATTTTAGAGCTGTTCATTTCGGGATTTTGGTTCTTGTGATGTCACGGAATGTTGTTGGGTGCCATGTCTACTTTTTTGGAGTACAAACAAATGTCTGGAACTGATTTTAGTCTTTGTTCAGAGAGGCTTCGCGGCAAGAATGGGTCGCTGTCGCGTTACTGATATTTAGCCGAGAATCTTTACCTTTTTTAGGGCGCCAACGTACTGGCACACACTATTTTGTTGCTGTCATTCCGTACTATGCAAAATGAGTTTGGCCTTCATTTCAAACGTCTTCATGGCGCATTCAAGACACTGTCAAGATATCTACGACTTCGTCATGTTAAATGCTTGCCTTTTCGTGTTGTCTATTCTTCATGCGTCGATTTCAGCTTTTATTTTGCTTGGCTTTATGGTTCACGACAGTAACTGAGTCGCAGAGCGGTGGTTGAGTTGAAAGTTGTGCCATATTATACATCTAGTTTTCGATGCTGAAAGGTACAAGTATTCAAAAACCCTCAGCGGAATTTTCAACTGGTTAACCCTAGCACATGACATATTTCACGAAAGCGTAGAGCAAAGGAACTGTCGATGCTGTCGCTCCAGTTAAATGCTTTTTAACCTACATTCACCAATAGTTAGTAGTATTCATTATCACGTAGGTCCTGCCTTGCTGCAGTACGATTTCAGGCCTTTAGGAGAGACCTGCGATTTCTATTGAAAGCCTTCTAACTTTCTCCGTTTTGTTGTCATTCTGCAGGAGTCGACTTCAGCTTTCGACTTCAGTTTTCAGCTCAAGTGTCTTCGCGATAAGACGCAGCAGACAATTTATGCTTTGACCAAAAGGACGACGCGTTCGCACTCAAAGTTGGCAACTGAGCTGGCTCCAGATGCTCCTCGATTTTCTTCACACAGCCGCGATGACACATCCGCAGCTCCTCGAAAGTCTGTAGAGCTGGGTCGTCCAGAACTAACGAATGGAACACTTCGTCTGCACTGCGTTGCGCCTCAGCAGGAGGAGAAGAACATCGGCAGGCACCGGAAATCACCGAATCTGCTAGACTTGTGTGCAAACCTGGTTGCTTGAGAGAAAAGAAGCTTCCACCTCGACCTGCTTGTGAGCCATTACACGCCTTCGAGCACGGAAACCCCTCCATGTTGAGATCACCGAAGGTCACGTAGGCATTCGAGGTATTTACTTGTCCGGAGCGAGGTGTTGTTAACCCCCACTTCGCTGTAAGGGATAAAGAAAACAGTAAAACAACATGTATCGTTAGCTGCTTATTTGACCTCCAGCGTGTTGCATCTACTTGGCTTACCGTGATTGCCGTCAGGGACTCGACCAACCAGTTGCCAAGTCAAGTTCGTACTGCCATTGCTCATTTTCCAGCTATCAACATATCAACAGAACAAAAAATTAGTATATCGTGTCACCAATCTGTAGGATATAACCAAGCGTTTACGCACGTGGCTTGCATAAGGTTCTCGATGTTGTATGGTGCGGATCCGTCCGCATCCAGTTCCACACCTGTCGGCGGATCGTTTAAACAAAACTGGTTTGGAGAGTTTGTGAAGACGTCGCCAGCACAAATTGTCGGGATGCCGTAGCTGCTATCCCACCACGACGCCACACTCACGTCAGACTCTAGCAGTTCAGCCACAAGTGCCCATGGTGGTACAGTAGCACGAGGACTCTTGACAAGTACCAAAATCTCCTCTTCATCGTCCGTAGATACATCATCGTCGAAATCAGCAAGAGTCTGACCCTTATCAAGGGGCTCAAACACTCGAGATTTCTCCATTTCCGCCGCTTGAGCAGCACCAGACAACTTGAGTCGAAACTCCGCCTTCATCGGGTCAGTTGGCTGCTGCTCCGGCAGATGCGGGTCCAACAGCGCATGGTAAAATGCGGCAGCGCTTGTGTTCAACTGCTTCGCCCCATCCTCAAACAGATTGAAACTCCCTAGAAAATCATGCAACGATCCATTCCGGAAGAAGTTTGCCGAGCACAACCTCGCCAGCTGCAGCTTCTCTCCAAGCTCCTTCAACTCACGATCTCCCAGTGACATGGCCAGCATGTGCTGTGCGAACTGCACGTTGTTGTCCGTCTGACAGCCAAGTCTCACGAACGAGTCGTTGAGTGTCGGATCCGGGAAATCCGGCGTCGACGTCTGCAGGAAGAACCCCCCACTGCCGTCGTCTTGGAATGCCACGGCTCCTTTAGCGTGCGCACTGAACAAATCTCCGCCTCCACACACCAACTTCCCGTCTTCAAGAGCGACGTCGTCATTAGGGTGGAAAGCTCCAGCGATGCCGTTGAGCTGGTCATTGAACAGCGCCCAGTAGGGTTTACTGTCTGCGTCTCTCTGCTTGAGCGTGTGGCTCACCGGGTCGTTGCCCCCTTGGCCCAAACACTCGTAGCCGACATCTCGGAAGTGGCGGAATTCCGGAGTCCTCGAGTCCACGTAGAGATAGCAGAGCCCCGTCGCTCTCGTCTCCAGTGCTGGCCACCCGGCAGTGGGAACATTGCTGCAGTCTGGCACGGGACAGTCGCACGGCGTGGGGACCACCGGAGTCTTAGCGCCAGCGGGCGATTGCACATGAGACGGCAGCTTGAGCACGGCCCACCATGCCACAGGGTGACCAAAGCCGTCCAACGCTCGGATCGACGCCCCCGCCACTCTACCGACCACCAAAAGCAGCAGCAGCACCAAGTTCATCATAGCCATCGATAATGGGGGATAGGACACTGCCAGAGACTTGACTTGGAGCTGATTCGAAGCAGAAAAGCCTGAAGCCACAACTGGACTTCGGTAACGTCGACTGAAGCCAAAGGATTTTAGGATTTTGACGTGCCTCCCGCAGAGTTAATTATTTGCTGCCTGGAACATGAACGAAGGAAGGCAGAGATGATGAAGTCAAATGGTGATCAAACAATAAATACCGAGACTTTTATTTGACGACGGGGTCCTTACATGCGGACCTTGTGCTTGGCTTTCATCACTCAAAAAAATCGTATCTACACAGCGCCTTAGGTGGTGCTGGTAAGGTATGCTGCGGCTGCCCAACGCGCGCTCTTACTCCCAGAGCGCGCGCTTCATACACCGGCAGCACGCGCAGCGAACGGCATGCTCATAAAGAAGAACTTACTTGAAAATGGACATCGCATCATCAGTCCGCGTCGGCCTTTAGATGGGCACGGACTGCGGGACGCCGCTCATGGGCTTGAGCATCTTGGCCGAGCGGTCCGTAGGGAACGCGGGGCGCTCGCTGCTCATCTTGCGCTTCTCCCCAACTGAAGGCTGAGAAAGCGGCGACTGCGTCAATTGCTGCTGTTGTTGCTGCGATGGCAGAAGCTGCTGCGGCGGCGGCATCGGGTAGTGCATCTCCGGCTGCATCTGTTGCTGCGGAGGCATCTGGTTCATCATCACCTGCGGGTGCGGGAAGGTTGGAGGCAAGCCACGAGTTTGGCCGTCATGGTGATACGCCTGCGATGGCGCGTACATGTTGTTCGACATGGGGTGCGTCGCCATCACGTTGTGCATGAGCGGGTTCCCGTTGTGCGTCATGAGCTGCTGCTGCTGCATGGACTCCATGTCGGACTGCGGATTCTTCTTGGCCGCTTCCGCAGCGCTGGTTGCAGCTTTGCGTTTCTGGCGGGCGAGCACACGGCTCGAGCCAACTTCAAAAGACGTCGACATGCCCGAGCCGATGCAGGCGTAGTAGCGGCGGTCGCCAGCCACCATCTGTACGAAAGCCTCGAACTGCACGTAGTACTTGACGTTGCGGCGCTTGCACTTGCCCTGTGCCATGTCCTCCGTGTACTTCCATACCTTGGGCTTGAACTCAAAGCAGGCGACGTTGCCGTCTTGCTGCACGAAGTCCGGGAGTCGTTCTCCCGTGATCCACTGGTCCTTCATCGAGTCCATCTCGTCTGTCTCAACGGTGCGTCCCAGCATGCACTCCCTGATCACCGCTTCCTCAAAAGCCACGGGGATGTTCTCGAGCGAGTGGACGCGGCCAAGCAGCGCGAGATCGTCGAACGTCACGTTGCTATTGAGCGTGACTTCCGTGACCAAACTGCCACGACACTTGCCCCACATGAAATCATGCTGCTTGAGGTCTTCGATCTTGATAGCCGAGTAGTCTCCGAACACCTTACAACTGGGGAAACATTGCAAGTTGCGTCGTCCGTTGCGCCAGTACTTGAGCTTCAACGGGGTTTTGACCTTGATCATAGCTTCCTGCGCTGTTCCGGTGCTATTAATAGCCACAGGTCCTCCTCGCACATCTCCATACACTGATGTCTGCGGTTGCGGGTACGTGTCCACCTCTTTCTTCGTCACAACGGAGTGCGCATCAAGCAACGTAGGGAACGAGTGGTTGGGCAACATACTGCTAGGCATGGGGTTGTACATCTGAGTACCCGTCGTGGATCTGGAGAAGTGGGGCTGGGGAAGGGCGGTGGTAATGTCTGGGTGATGGTACCCTCTGAGCTCCGGGTACTGCGGTTGGACGTACGGGCTTCTAGAACAAGAAGAAGCTGGTGCGTACACTGGGTGGGACCCGTACGAGTCGTTGTAGCTGGATGTGACAATAGTTGACGAGCCTCGGAGCCCCGCCGTCACGTCTTCTCGGTGTAGAGGAGAGTATTTGCGACTGTACTCAAACGGCAGCGGGTCGGCCGCGTAGTCTTCCGAGGTGCTGGGACCCGGCTTGGCCAGAGGTTGTTGGTACTGCATACCATTGGGTGTGGCGGATTGGGGATACTGCGGCGCGTACTGCTGCGCGGGGAGCGGCATCTGATAGATGCGGTCCATCATGGCGTTGGGCTTGGCGTCCTCTTGTCCCTTGGGGCTGCGGCCTTGCGGCGGCGTCAAAGCAGCGCTGGACGAAGGCATGGAGCCGGCGCTGGAGGTCGTGGACGGCGGCGCGTACAGCTGATTGAGCGTCATGCCGACGGCCATCGCCCGAGTGAGTAAAATGAGTGTGAGTGGGATTCGACTCGACTTGCACGTGGGCCAGCGACGGAGCCACGTGACACGACCGCCTACTCTCGAGGGGTGGAAAGGAGAAATGAGCGATCGGAGCGGCGCTGCTGGGCGAGGCTCGCCCTTGTCTACTGTAGGCCGTCCCTGGCTGTGTACCACAGTGGGTGACCGCAGCATCCCCGTCCTCCCTCTGTATAAGGAACTAAATTACACCGAGTGAAGATTTTTGACTTTGGGTTGCTTGTTGCTTCAGTAGGTTTCCAATTTTCTTCAGCGAAAGTTAACAAACAGCCTTCGACACCAGCGCTCTGATAAACTATCGTTGCTACGACTACAGTGGTAATAATGCGAAGTACAACCCGTCTAGCTGCGATACATGTACCAATCTGCGTGCCAGAACACTGTGTCCGACACAACGAAGTCTAACTAATGGCGTCCCGTCTGCGCGCGCAGGCGGCCGTCACTTGCGTACTCGTGCAAGCGCGTGCGCGTCTGCTGATACAGTTGTGCACCTCGTTTCGGCAGGGTGGACTAAATCAAACATCACAGGTGATTGGATATTGGTAGTACTATTGACGTAAAAACCCAACGTGAGGTATAGAATATTCAAGGTTATTAGTTTATATGGAAGCCAAAAACGAGGTGCACAACTGTAGATTGAAGAATTACAAAAAGATTCCATTCTTTGACAACAGTGGTGACTCGACGCGCAGAAGGGACACAATGTGATTCGAAGCAGGTTTTTACAGAGCCCCCACGCAAGCTTTTGCTGCGTGAGTGCACCAAGCTGGTTGTCGCGCTGACCATTGCTAATGTACATGTTGCGCGGCCGAGTCTTGCACTGCGCACCCAGCGTCAACTACAGCGGTGATGCTGCAATACTTCGTAGCTGTTCGGTGTAGTCACCATTGCAGAGTGGGCTCGAGAGTCAGATCCGCTACTACTGAATGTATAGTGGGATCCAGTGACACAGGCGGTCGTTGATCGTATGAGTTGGCACGGCAGCAATTCGGCGTGAGCTCCGCAACGACGGAGAAGACCAGCGTCGCCGTATTCGAGCTCGATCGTTTATGTTCTGCAGCAGTGAGGCGGCGCGTTCGAGCAGCCCAGCGCCGCAGCCACATGTACTGGTACTAAATTCGCCGCAGTCGGGCAGCCACAGCTCCACTGCGATTTGACCAAAGGTCATGCAAGTCAAGAGCGTGTCGGCGGCTATCAGCGAGCCTGGAGCCTTTCGTACATGTACTGTACGGCACTTCAAGCTGGCTGGCGAGGGAACAGGCGAGGGAATTTAGCACGAAGAAGGGCGTGGCGATGATATCGGCGACCAGCCTCTGTTGGATTTCATCGGAGAATCCTGCCGTCTTGTCGACATGGCTTCGATATTCCTCTCCGCGAAGGCTGACTGTCAACTGCAAGCGTATTGCCATGATGGCGGCGGCGGCGATGGCACTGCCATTGGCAGTGCAGATTGCGGTGCGAGCTCGCTCGCGGGGGTCAACACGCGAGCAACGTGGGAGCGGCTTCAGCTTTCAGGCTTTGACTTGCACTCACTATACTCGGGATAGTCGCATGTGCGTCCCACCTCGTGCATCGAACGTAGCAGTCCTCGTTTACAGATTCGAGATCGAGCGCCAGCAAACGGGGGGCTTCGGCAGCCTGCCGGCCAGGCAAAGCCAGTAGCTGTCATCACCGCTGACAGCACGCTGGCCATAACAGCCAGCAGTCCCAGCAAGCGCTACATGTATTATAACTCGCGCACAACCACATTCACCAACAGCATTGACGTCAAAGTGATGGCGATCTAATGCAGGCCGGTCTATGCTCGCAGTGCAGCCAACACGATGTGTTCCCTTCTGGCGACTTTATTAGCTCACGCCTGCGTGTGTCCTCGGCTGGAGGAGCCGACGAGGTCTCGATTGCACGCGCCACGGCAGCTGGGGCTGCAGCAGAGGCTTCATCGCGTCGCGACTCGCGAGGTGCTGCTTGCTGCTCGGGGCAGACGCGCCGGCCTGGGTTCATAACTGACTGGCTGGTGGCATCGCGTTCTGCATTGAGTTCTAGCGGCATGGACCGCCTCGCTTCAATGTCCGTGAGGTGAGCGTAGGAGTGGCATGCAAAGGGGGCGGAAGAAAGCGGGCAACGCTGCCTGGCCACGTGGCCACGCTGGCCGGGCGTTGAACGGCTCGGCGTCACATCCAGACAATCATAGTGGGATGCCTCGCCAAGATGTCCATAATGCGACGAGTGCACCCCCAGATCAGCAGCACAGGTCAACATCCCGTTGCTGAGGTTCACCAAACAGCGGGAGCAACGTAGTAAACGCCCTCTTTGCTTGATGCAACGCACACGTAGCATTGCCGAACGCAACAGTACACGCCTCCATGTCGTTGATAAATAAACAAGCTTTTACTCATCTCCTGCCAATTGCACGGACACTACACGACACTTTCACGCGATCTGCATGCCGGCCTTGTACTCGCGTACCTCGCGCGCGCGCTGCTCGGCTTCGAGTCGCAGCTCTTCCTGGCGCTTGGCCTCTTGCTCCACCACCTCGGCACTGTGCGCGCGGTGGTACGTGGACGAGATCGGGATGTCGTCGGCACAGCGCGACGATTTCCGCGGTGGTGGAGAAGGAGGTGACTGCACCGCCACTGCTTTCTCTGAGACGCGTACAACGAGCACCTCGTCGAGAGCTTTCGCTAAGCTTTCAGTCTGGTCCTGGGATCCTTTGATCCGCCCAAAGCTGTCGTCGTCTTCTTCGGGCCCTGGCTCTTCGTCTTCCGACTTGTCCATGGGCGTTCCGTCGCCTCGATCCATGAGTATTTCCTCCACTTCCTTATCGACTACAAGCTCCACTTGGTTCGTACTGACTGTTGGTGGCAGGATGGGGGCGACCTCAGCCGTTGTAGCAGCATCTTCCTTGCGTGAAGTTGCACCAGAACATTTCGACGGGCAGCACCCCATGGTGATTGCTACGCTTTATTTATCGCGTTCTCTTGGGGGCCTTCACGGGAACCACTGTGACGTTGCAAACAGCAATGAATTCTCACTCTGGTAGTCGGCCTCGACAAGACTGTGATCCTCAACGGCCCTGTCGGTTCATGTAAGACTAAGATCAAATGGCTACATTCATGAAGTGCAAACCTCCCAAATTCAATTTGTGATCTACTCGCCTAGGAAGAGTGCCACACCTGCTAGCACCCAGCGAGCCCTGTCGCCCGAAATGGGCATCGAAATCTCCACGAGCATCCGTTCGCGATCCGTAGCATAATACAGCGGAGTCTTGATGCAGTTCTCTTTCTCGTACATCTCCTGGGCGTCCTCGCGCACGAACGTCACGTAGCAGGACGGCACTGCGACCAGCTCCTGGGCGTCCGACACAGCTTCCAGCAGTGTGCCTCCTTCGAACGAAGCGCCTTGCAATAGCAGCCTCGTGAGCTCGAACCACTCCACTTTCGTCCCGCTCAGACGCTCGCGCTCCCAGCAAGACAGCAGCTTCATGCCATCCATCGAGCATTTCTGCTCGCGTGCGCTCTGTTGACGCAGAGCATTGAGGAACGTGCCTGGGTGCAGCAATTCCGATAAATCGAGACCTTTTGTGAGCAACTGGCCAGTCCCCACCGCCTCCTGCCACTCAGAGAGAGCACGCTTGCGCATGGCAAGTCCGCGCAGCCAGGTGGCCACATTCTCGTTGCCCTCCCACTGAGCAGCCCACTCCGTCGGAACGACACCCTTAAGCAGCGCCTTCGCGACAGTCTGGATAGCAGGTGTAAGCAGTCCAGTGCCGTAGATCACCTTCTTCAATGCCTGGAGACTTGAATTCACTTGTTGTGCCAGATCCAGCGCGTAGTCGTTCTCCAGGGCCACAAAAGCGTCTGCTGGTGCTATGACTTGCAGGTTCTTCCCACTGCTAGAAGTCAGAGACGTTCCTTCCAATTGGAAACCAGTCGTGAGCTTGCCCCACGTCTCCAGCAACGGACCGAGCTGTGCTCGCCACTTCTCACGGTCGAAGGTCGTAGCTTCAGCTTCGCTTGATGAAAGAGCCTTCAGCTGCGCGATCACCTGGCCAGAGAGAGAACGCTGCATGGATCGCTCAATGTTGTCAGGAAGACCGAACATGGCGGGGGCGTCGACGTCTGGGAAATGGTCGATGATGTCGAGGAAGTCGGCGTGCTGCGTGCTTTGAGGCAGCTTCACGCCTCGCGTCAGACTCTTTTGTCCCGACAGCAGCTCTTGGCTGAAATACTCTGATAAATTGCAGCGGAGCACTCGGAGATCGTACGGGTTATCGATCCGTCCACCGTAGATCGCATTCTCCATCAGTCCATGAAGCGTTTGCCAGTCAATGCTACCAGACCCACCTCCACTGGTCTGACAGGCTAGTTCCATGACATTGGAGCCTGCACGGAAGTCACCGAACGAGAACTCGTAGAAATTGGTCCAGCCTTGCGGGATATACGTGCGTCGCTCTTGTAGTAGAGCATGGAAAAACGCCAGCAGGAAGAGAAGCTGTGCACGTGCAGGAGAGCCCCTAGCGATAAAGTCGGGGTTCCATGCAGCATACGTGCGTTGCAGGTTTTTCTTCATACCTGGAGGAGACTCGAACGTGATCTTGAGACTTTGCTCAAGCAAAACTAGCGGGAAAGCGTCGTGAGGCTCCGTTGTAAGCCACAGTCGGAACTTATGACTAGCAGTAAGAGCACTAAACTCCTTTTCAAGCACCGGCAGCCACGCGATCACAAGGTGGAGGTTCTGCAGACACAGCCACTCGCCGTGCTCAGCTGTGGACTTGAGCAGGTTGAGCGCCTTCTCCTGTTGACCACCACCCATTGCAACTTCGAAGTAATGTCCTTTTCCAACCACCGACGTCGCCACCTCTTCCAGCTCCTTGGACGGATCAGCCCCTGCCGTCGTAAGCAGAAGCACAGGTGTCGTGTTGGTAGCCTCTTCCGTGCCGATGGTCTTAAAGTCGAGCGAAGGTGGAGTCAATGACTTGAGCTGCATGACGCCGCAGATAAATTGTACGATGGCACTTTGCAGACGATCGGGGCGTAGTGCCTGGACAACAAGCAGCTTCTGGAACGCAGAGAGACCTCCCGCAGACCCAGACTTGTCCATTTTCGGATGGAAATTCTGCTCGCACTCCATCGACTTGGACCATCGAATCCACATGTCGTGACTCTCAAACTTGCACAGTTGAGTCAAACGTGGCAATGCCTCGACAAACTGCATGAACGCCTCCTTTCTCTCGGGTGAAGCCCATTCCGGTAGCGGGCTGTGTCCTCCTGATCCTTTTTCATTCTCAACCAATTCACCACAGAAAAACTCGTACTCGTTTTTCTCGAAACATTCAGGGTGCATCCCGTGCACCAAGTGCATCCCAAACATCGGTCTGTGCTCTTTGAAAAGTGCGCGTCCGACGAACATCAGCACCTTGAACTCTAGGATGGGAATCAGGCGTAAAATGCGGTCCTTGGTACTCGAAGACTCCATTTTCGTTGCTAGAGTGGCCTTGAAGAGCCCCAAAAACGAAGCTAAGGAGAACCGATACATGTGGTTGACGGCGCTCAGTTGCTTCACCAAAAAGAACATCTTGGCGCCTTCATGAGCGAACGGACAATAAGTGTCACGCTTTTCATCCAGCTCCTCGGACTTCTTCGCTGATCGCTCAAGAGCGTTCTCAATCTCGGCACTTGTCGCCTTAGTCTTTGTGAGCGATTCGACCAGAATGGTATTCTCCAGAATATCTCCTTCAGACGTAGCAAGAGCTTCCACGAGCTGTTTCTCGAGTGCAGCCAGTTGCACTTTGCATTCCTCTTCTTGTCGAAGTAGTTCGCTCTTCTCCTGTTCGAGTTCGGGCTGCTCGTGCTGGATCGTGACACCAAGTAGCTGGCCCTCCAAACCAGACTTCGTGACGGTAAAGTTGACCACATTGACGATTGCCAGTGCGTCGGGGGCCAACGGAGGTGACGGATTCCGAGTGACCAGGTACAGTCGGAAGTTCTCGTTGTAGTCGATCACCTTGTCGCCTAGTGCGACGACAAACCGCGGGCCTTGGTGGATCAAATCTTTGCGAACCAACGGGTACAGATAAGGCTCGACGTTGTCGACTTCCAGAATCACGAGTGTTTTTCCGAAGCGCACAGCTTGTTCTACTAGGTTCACGAACCTTGCATCTTGTGACTGGACGATTGACAGCGGACGCGTCATGTCCTTAGCCAGTTCAGCTTGCAGCCAAGTTGTGCTCGCGCTGGCGGGGTCAATAATGAATGGACAACGTTCACCACTTGAATTGGATACGATCAGCGCGTTCTCCATGGACAAATTATCCGAAGGAAGCCCCATTCCCTTCCACGTGAGTAGCTCGCTCTCGGTGCTCAGCAGTTTGCGGTAGTCAAAGTGTAGACTGCTTGTCGGGCCTGTAGAGTTCGTGTTCTCGAGTATATCGCGCTCCCATTCCTTGACGACGCGCTTGCGAGCATCTTCCGAGCACTTACCAAGGAAAGTTGTGAAGGCTGAGGCCAGCAACATACGCACAGGTAAGTCGGTCAGACGACCCTCAAGATCCTTCACCTGTTCGGACCAGCGACGTTTCTCGCCACCCAGCTTGCTAAGTAAGCCTTGAGCCTTATTCAACGTGTTTTGAGCCTGCTCCAGATTCACGCGCAAGATCTCTGCCTCCTTGGTCTTTTCTCCAAACTGCACCTTCATCTGATCAACCGTGATGTCGATCTTCTTCAGCTCACTTTCGCACTGCAGGAGGCGTTGTTGCGAAGCCTCCAGCGACCTCTTTGCCTCCGCAAGGTCCGTTTCCAGTGGTTCGATCTTATTGAGCACCATCGAGTACTTGAGATTGGCCTTCACCCAAGTTGCCAAAGGTGCAGCAGCTACACTCACACGATAGATGGTCTCGTGGTCAAAAGATGACGTTTTGCTCTTCACAAGCTTCGTGACAGCCTTGGAGATCTCTGGGGTGATCCGATGAGCATCGTAGTTCAGGATGTCCTCCTTCACGCCACGATTACCCAGGAATTTCTTCATAGAATTCCAGGACGTATCCTGGATACCCAACAGCATGAGCACAGCTGAAAGCACATCGTGAATGGGCTCCGGTGGCATCTTCAGTGAGCGGATCTCGTTGAGGTTGTCGCTCTTGATATTACCCACAGCTTCCATAGCAGTTTGCAGAATGGGCGTGATCTCACTCAGTTCCTGTTCAATCTCACGCTTACGAGCATTTGTAGCCGTCTCTGCCTTTGCTAACTGCTTCTTGAGGTCTTCGACCTCGCGGCGGTTAGTAGCAGCACGGTCCAAAGCGTTGGTGATCTCTTTCATCGCCTCGTCAGCTGAGACCTGGGCGGCACTCAAGTCCTTCTTCTTCAAGACGGCGTTGCGGCTCAACTCGTCGACCGTCACACTAGCCTCTTCCAGCTTGCTCAGACCGCTCTTGAGGTGGCGAATCTCTTGCACAATTTGCTTGCATTTGGCCTCGAACAATGTGCGCCAAGTTCCAAGGAAGCAGATAAACTCCCGTGGAGTAGCTCCGAATTCCTTGCAACTCGCGTACAAATTCGTGATGAGTGGGGTGGTTTTCATGAGACTGTCAACGAGTTCTGACCCATTCAATAGCAGCTCCGGCAGTCGAGCCATGCTACTTGTGTTCCATTCACCCATCCAGACGATCGCGCAGCGTGTGTAGAGTGCTGGATTACTTTCGCAACGCAGGACAAATTGCGGGTTTCGTGAATCCATCGCGAGCACCACATGCACAAACTGCCGAACTCGAGACACAAAGAAGTCGTAGACCGTACGGATGTGTTCTTGTCCGCTGGCACCAATACTCTCGAGCATGAGTTCTTTGAGTGGGGAGATCTGTGGCTCAATCTCCTCGTGTGTGTACAATCCAGGCACTTCACCTGAACTGAGCAGCGAGTTGGTGAGTTCCAGAATGGCGTCTTGTGTGAAGTGGTGGTCCTCCAAGTACAGCACGTAGTGTTGGCCTTCAACACCAGCCTTCACTAGTAAACTCTTGAGATCAGTACGGAAGGTGCTGGCATCGTAGTTTCGGGTAATGCTTGGAGTGAACATGGTATAGTTCAGCATGTACGAGATGAGTGTAGCGGCCGAGCGTCGACCGACACCAGAGTTCCCGACTAGCAGCATTGAACCACCAGGTTCCGACAGCACACGCTCCACAATCGCCAAGTGCTCGAGGATCTCGTCGAACAACAACATGTGCAAGTCCTTCTCTTCGCGTTCGTAGAGTACTATACCCTGCGTGACCACTTGAGAGAATTCGTCGCTAGCAATCCTTTGTAATGATGCTGCTGCTGCTGTTGTAGCGCTACTACTGGCTTCATCACCTGTATTTCCTCCAGCAGGTCGACAGTGCAGTGAACTGAAGTACACATCTTGCAACTTCGCGGCGTGACGCCACTGCTGTTTCCAAACACTGTTTAAGATGCCGTCAAACTTGGCTTTAGCCTCGTTATCCACGAGTCGGTCGCGGAAAAGCCGACGCGCCTCGTGTGCAAGTGCGTCGAGGACTTCTTCATGTTCGAGGTCGTATCGAACGAGTGCAAAGACCCATTTGGTCAGATCACGCGGCGTGAAGAGATAGTGACGCTGCTCATCAACCGTGAACTTGGTTTTAATGGTGTCGTACACCTCGACCATGCTTTTAGCGAGCCTATCACGGTTTGCAGAGTCACGCCAAGTAGCTGGTAGGATTGGAGTGCTAGAAGAATCAAACACACCTTCTAGAAAAGTTGAATAAACCACAGCAAGCTCCTCGGTCGACGGATAGTCCATGTAGGCGACCTTCACGATCGCTGTAAAACGTGTGGAGAGAGTGTGTCGCCCCACTGTGGTCGCAGCATTCATGGATGCAACAAGCTGAATCTTCTCGACACCAAGGAATTCCAAGTGCTGGTCGTAGAAGCCGTTGAAGGTGATCAACTGCTGGAGGAAGGCAATCAACATGCACGTGTCGTACTGGTCTGGCTTGGGCAAGTTGATATCCTTGAGATAAAGCACCAGTCTTTCAGCGTCTCGAGGACGGTAGACTCGACCTGTGGGCGTCGAAAAGAGCGAGCAACACTGTGCGATCTTGTGGATAACGTGGTCTGCTGTTGTCTGCGCGTTGCAGTGCAGAACGGATACCGTGACGCTCTTGAGGTTCTTGAAAGCTTGGCGGATCAACATGTTCTTGCCACTTCCTTCAGGTCCGACAAGGATGAAAGGCTCCATTTTCTCTACCCACGGCTCGATAAGCTTCAGTCCTCGTTGAACACTCACTGTAGGCACTACAGCATCCATGCCGTTGGTCACTAAATCTTTGCGATCCATCTTGCCATCCATGGCGCCGTAAGTGTCACGCTTGGTCTCGTAGGTGTAAAAGGTTGAGCCTTGGCAATAACAATCAAGCGGAGCGTTCACATCGGGAGGACGCTCGTTCGCCATCATGAAGAGAGATTTCGCGAAGGATGCACGCGATACCATGGCCAAGTTCGCACCCAAGCCACGGATCATAGCACAAACAAACTCCGATCGAGTCGTAGCTGTCGCCACATGACTCAATCCGTTCATGATCGTACCGACTGTAGTGGTGGCCACGATAGCGTCGTATTTGTGCAGTTCCTCCAAACCTCTCGTGAACAATTCATCAATCCATTGTCTCAATGCATCACGCGTATTGTTCGTGCTCGGGTCCGAAGCGGGAGGAAGAGTGAGTAACCACTTGCTCACGAGTCTCTGGATGACCATGTCCTCGTCCGAGAGGAAGATCATACCCATTCGTGAAATTGTAGCGGGCGAAGCGAAGCGCAGGTCATGCGTCTCAAACACGAAGTTGACATTGGGGCCAAAGTTGATACGTTCACCGTTCGGTAGAGTGAGCAGGTGATTGTCGTCCAAGACGGAGTTCAGCGACTCAATCCACTCGGGATCCACGTCGCCATCACAAATAATCCATGAACGTACGTTCTCGGGTTCTTTGACTACCTGGCGAGCTGCTGCAGTGAGCACACCGTCCTCCCACTCACGAGTGTCCAAGTCCATGTGCCCTAGCAGACGTTCACGCGGCATTGACTTCGGGTTCATCACATGCGTCTTGACAAGTTGGCCGCATCGGATCAAAGCCTGCTGCAAAACCTGCCACACCGTGGATTTGCCACTACCTGAGGGTCCCACAACCACACAGCCCATACGTTGGTCGAGTGACTCCTTCAGCTGCAGCATTTTGCGGATCTGTAACTCGTCTACTTCCAGGAAGAACGGTTTGCTTGTCATAACGTCGCGAATGGCGTCTCCAAGAGCACCACCAGCTAGATCCGCCGACTCAACTCCTGGGAATACGTCTCCGATCAAGGCTAAAAACCGAGTCGAGTCCACAAAAGTGAGCTTGGACAGGGTGTTGATGCGTACAGCTTTGATGAGGATCTCGGTTTCCTCCGCCGTCGTCATTCGCACTGGTTTCCTGTCTGTAGACTTGGATTCTTCTTCTCCATTACCACTCGACTTCCCTGTATTTGTAGCACGATCCTTTTTTTCAGCCTGCAAGAGCTTTCCAGCCGTGTTCAACACAGCCTTCAGTGCACGCAAACCCCAGTCGTAGTGCTGCTGTCGCGATAGCAATTGACCAGACAGCGAATACAAAGAAACAACCTTTGACGCGATGTCTTTCGCCTCACTGAAACCCTCCGAGTACAAGATAACCTCCGCGATGAGATTATTGTCAGGTCTGCCCATAGCAACGGGACGGAAGAGCGCCTTAAGGTTATCAGGGAGCTTCGATCGTCCACCATAACCTTTTCCAGCAGGGTTGAGCGTCACGAAGATGCCAGCATTGAAATCAACATCCACGGAGCGGTTCAACAGGTTGATAGTCCCTGTTTTCTCTTTGATGGCGTCCTGGATAACCTGAATCTGCTGAGAGATAGCGGAAAGCTGGTCTTCCTTCAGTCGATTGAACTCGTCGAAGCAGCCCCAGGCGCCACATTTTACCAGTCCG
Organism: Phytophthora podocarpi; assembly: GCA_001314375.1. Taxonomy (NCBI): domain Eukaryota; phylum Oomycota; class Peronosporomycetes; order Peronosporales; family Peronosporaceae; genus Phytophthora; species Phytophthora podocarpi. Next base: position 7,563 of record LGSN01000387.1, on the reverse strand, counting down.
ATGAAGATGCGACCCATAGACTGGAAGTCGATGCCTTCATCGCAGTTAAACACCAACACTTGTCGTCCAAATTGTCCACCCAACGCCTTCACCGACTCAGTCTTGCCTGTGCCTGCAGGTCCGTACGGGTTGCCACCGAAGCCCATGTGCATTCCTTGAGTGAGCGTCAGATAGCATTTGTCTGTCAGTGGGGTGTGGACCAACTTTGGTGCATTGCCCTGGTACTCGTACGTGTAGGCAAATTCTGCGTCGTTCATACGAATTAAACATGGCGGTGAGTCTTTGTTTGTCTGCTTCCAAGTGTCCAGATAGAATCGAAGCTGCTTCTGCCAGATCCAGTCGGTCACGGAGCAACAATTGGCGGCTAAGAGTTGATCGCACACGTCAATATGGTGAACCAGGTCAAGCACAAGTGCCTTAACCTTAAGACTCATCAGCAGCTCCGTACTCAGGTCTAAGGACGTCAATTCTCGCAAAGTGTCTTGCAAACTTCGCTTAAGTTCTTGGGCTCCACCATTTCTGATGGCCGCTTCAGCTTGAGAGCAGAATCGGATCTGCTCGGTAAGACACAGCACCTGTGACGGGAAGGCGTGGTAATCTGGAGCACTGGCATTCACACACTGAGCCGTGAGCGCACGAATGGTTCGACGCATTTCGTTGGTGAATGTTTCGAGCCATTCTTCGACGTTACTAATGACAGCTACCGGTGTCTGAAGTTCCACACGTTCACCTGCAGAACTCAGCATGGCCACGATCTGGTCTTGTTGCTCCGAAAACTCCACTCGATACACACCTTGGTAGAGTTTTTTTAGGTGGCTCTGAATCACAGCCGGGTTTTGAGACTGGCCTAGAATCTCCAGCAGGTCTTCGTCACCAATGAAGTAGAACCGCGGCATGCGCGAGCGCTTCTCCTCCAAGAAATCGGCCAGTGCTTTTTGGCACCGTTCAAGTTGGTCAACCATGGTAGTAAGACGCTCTACCAGCTGAGGGAACATCAGTTCATCTGCTAGGTTGAAGAGCTTTGAGTCTCGCTCCACCTCGCCCATGATGTCTGTGAATTCTTCATCTACTCGACGGAAGCGACTTTGCTCGGACGGCAAAGCTCCTTTCGAGAAAATTGGCTCGAGGAAAACCCACTTGCGCTGAATGAGGTTGAGCTGCGTCAACACTTGGTCGAGTGTACTCATCTTGATCTCGTACTGACTCGCCTCGACCTCGAATGGTTTGAAGAACTGCGATTCCTTGAGCGAGGCTAGCAGCGATTGATTATCACCTAGTGCCAGCGTTAGGTCCTTCCAGTCTTTGATGATAGCTACGCGCCGTCCATCGTGCTCGTGCGCCAATAATGCGAGTTCTGCTGTCTCCGTCCAAGCGCGAAGCTCCTGCAATGCATCGCGAATGGTAACTTCGCCTTGTGCTCGAGCATGAAGAACTTTGACAAACTGCAAAGTGGCTGGTAACTCCAGTACCGGGAACACATCCATGAAGTGCTGTACAAGCAGGTTTTGCTTCTCCACGCCACGAGGGAACCCGAGCTTTCGGAAGAGCTGAGTCCAGTGATCGTCCTTGAACGGCTCACCACGACAAAGCTTGAGCGTGGGCATTGCTCGCTTCACATTCGTGTTGAAGTCGTTGATCTTGTCCACCACAGCCGTGCGCTCCGTTCCGTGCGCTGCTTGCTCTTTCACAGCATCAGCCCATTTTTGAGCGGTGTCTAGCAGTGCAAACATGTTGGTACAGAACGCAAACCAATCTTGAGCTGCAATCGCTTGAACCTCCTCTCGGAACTGACGGAATGTTCCCCAGTTGCGCTGGAGCTTGCTAACATCGTCGTCAAGTGCTGCTAGGCCGTCGAAAACTGGTTCGGGCATCGAAAACGCACTGCAGTTGGAAGTCAAAGTCACGCTACGCGTCTTCAATTCATCCATCTTCTCGCGCCAGTCGGCCATAGCTGTGTACACCTTGGCAAGTGCATCGTCCTCCCACGACTGAACCTCCACAGGACGTAGTGCCGTCCACCGCTCACGGAACTTGTCGATGTCAACGTTGCATTCCACCACGTGTCCTTCGATCTCGCCCTTGAGACTTTCACGCTGTTCTTCAATCATGTCGTTGAAGGCCTCAAGAGCGATTTCAAAGTTCTCCCAACGTGTTGGAAGCTGTGCAAGGCGAGTTTCTACCTCACTAGTGTCTAAGCTTGCTCCACTCATGCCAGCACTGCTACCCCCACCGAGCACTGCGAGCAGCAGCGTCTTTTTCTTTTCCGCCTTCTGGAAATGCGAGTGAACGTCGCCTTTGCGTGCTTCGATGTCCTTCCACTCCAATTGAGCAGCACTGATTTCGTCGATGGAGTGGGGTCGCTTGTTCAAGCTCTCCATGGATGCATCGACAAAGTCTTCCACTATTCGGATGTGGTTCAACGTGCTCTTGCGTAGTGACAGAAGTAAGGCATCTGTGAACCGCTGCAAGTGCTCGTCCAACGAACGCTTGAACGACAAGAACGACAGGTTGATGCAATCTACTTTGACGGAGTCTGGGATCTTCTCGCTCTCTTTGCGCTTCGTACGGATTGTTTTGAAATTGAGCTCCCAATCTGCTGGTTCCTGTAGCGTCGACTCCATGATCACATCCAAGGCGACATTTCCACCTCCTCCGATGCGTGCTAGAAACCCCCAGTGCTCGTACTCAAACAGCAGTCCTTCTAGACGCGTGAACAAGCGCTCACAAGACTCGTACACACGTACGAGGTTGCGTGCGTTGGCATCACACATGGCTGAGAACACCTGTGAATTCGCAAAGCCTCCAAACTTGGTGGGTCTCGCCACGAATTTCTTCATTGCTTTGTAGTACGTTGTACGTAGCTCCTCCACCGGAGGTTTTAGCACTAGAGTCGAGCCTCCTGATGTAGATAAAGCTAATGCGGTGGACGCTGTAGGGAAGTGGAGTTCCGTTTTGATCTCTTTGATCTCTGGGAGGTTCTCGTTGAGCATTTCGAGGCCGAGTTGGTAGCCGGACTCCAGTACTTTGTACAGTTGATGGTCCCAGTAGAGGAACCACTTGGCAGTGCGTGCAGAGTCTTGTTTGCGCGTCGTCAGCTGTGCACCACGCTTAATGTCGTCCCAACGCTCTTTCCACTTTGCCGGGTACCGCAGCAAATCCACATCCATGAGTGCTAGCAGTTCTTCTCCCAGTTTCTCGTGTGCGCGCTTAAAGCGCCGGTTTTCAGTCGCCAACCTGTCCGCTGCAGTCTGAAGTTGGTTCACATATTCATCGCACTCATCCAAGTTCGCCCACGTCACATCCTTGCTCTTGGTTTTCTGGTTCTGGCTTTGAGCGATGCCCGGACGCTGCACGGCGTCTTCAAATGCTAGCAACGAGTCTAGCAGCATGGGTTTCTGCTCGTCGATGATCTGAGCCTCGATGCTGTTGTAGAAGTTTGCCACTTTCTGCAGTGTCACGCCAAAACGGTAGTATTTCTCTGCTTCCTCGGCCACTTGACGCACTCGAGTTGGTACCCACGCATCACCAGCCTGTGCTGCTGCTTGTTGCGAGGATAGCTCGGTGAGTTGACGCACGTCCCGAAGCAAAGTGACGAGGAACTCACTGAAGTTCACGATCAGATCGCCGCTTTGCTTGTCAATCTGCATGAGTCTGCCACGCAAACGCAGACTCTGACCGCCATTGCTATCGTCATCTTCATCCAGCGCGCGTAGCATGGAGTCCTGCCAGTCGCGCACACGATCGAGTACGAGCCCACTCGCTTTTTGAGCCAACTTATCGCACTGTTGCGATAGACGTGGAAGAGCGGGTAAGTCAGCTAGGACACCACGGGCTAAGCGCTGCATGTCGGCCACTCGTCGACCCAGTGCATGAGCCCACACAATCACGTTAACATCACTACTCAAAGTCTTGCCGATGTGCATGTCGCTCTTCTTCTCTCTTGCACCAGCGCTACTTGAGCCGAGGTTTTGCTTTCGGGTCTCGAAGTCGCTGTCCAGTTGATCAACATGTGCTAGAAGCTGTGCGAGCAGGGCGTCGCGCTCCCCAGCAAGCGCTTGAGCTAATGTAGGGCGCTGCAGGAGATGCTGGTAGCGTTGTAGCAGCCGAGCGGCTGCACTGGGCTTTGATGTGACGGCACGTAGTCGTTCACGAAGGACTACAGCCACCTGCGTCTCCATGGGAGCAAGTGAGCGATCAAACTCACTCAGCGCACGCTGCCACGCAGGTTCTGTGTACGCATTGTAGTACAGCGGACGCAGACGCTCAAACGGTCGAAAACACGACTCCGCAAGCTCGTCTTGTTCGTTCTTGCCTCCTCCTGATGGTAGTAGCGCTTGCAGCTCTTCGTACGTTGTGCGCACTCGCAGAACTTGATCTAGGCGAGCACTCAACAGCTGCACACGCTGTACTTGCGAGGACATGGGGCCCTCCCATGCATGTTCACTATGTGCCGGCCAAAGCGTTCCAGTCAGAGACTCAATGCTGTTGCGCCACTTCTCGCTCAGAGCCACACCCTGCTGCAACAAATGGTGGACAGCGTGGAACGGCGCTTGCCAGACGGTGGCTTCGGACTCCTTCTCGCCCTCACTTACTGTCTTGGCCTTGGCCAGTACGAATGCATTGATGGCACCCGTGACAAGACCGAGCAGGTGATCCATACGCCGCTGCGGATACATCTGATCTCGCGCCAGGTCAAGACGCCACAGGTCGTCAGCGACGTTCGATGCGTCGTCCAGTAGATCTGCCATCTCATCATAACTCAAATCTCCAAGAGGGGCGGAGAACCGCTGGTGCACTGTGTCGAAGGCGGCACTAAACTTCTTCGCTCGTCTCGCCTGCCTCGAGTCGATCTGCATCGCCTCCCAGTAGGCAAACTCGTTACTCATAGTAGCAATACTCATGAGTCCATCATCACTGCCATCACTAGGCGCAGTCTTGACTTGCTTCGAGTCATTATTTCCTGCTTGAATCAAGATCGTCCCCGCCAAACCAGCATCGAGCTCCAGTAGCACGTCCTTCAGCTTCTGCGACAGTTGACTGGCACGCGCGTCGTCGCGCAGCAACAGCGGCGCGTACACCTGATGCACCGTCTGGTAAAGACTCTGCAGTGGTGTCTGCAGCGCTGACGTGAGCTGCACACTCGTGCTCATGTTGTCCGGCGTGAGCGGCGCCGACTTCTGCAGCTTGAGGAAAGCTGCCGTCTCGTCGTTGCTGCCGCCCTCTTCATCCTGCAGCGTGTTGGTCAGGCTGATCTCGTCGCTGCCGCTGGCTAGTCTCGCGTGCAGCACATTGCACTGCAAGTCGTCCAAGAACTGCGTCAGCGCCTGCTGCGAAGGTTTGTCCTCGCTGAGGTGCGTGTTGCGCGGCGCCCAGAGGCCGCGAAGCAGCCCAGCCAGGTAGCTGCGCCTGGCGTCGCCGACGTCCGGGTCCATTCAGCTGCTACGAGAAGATATATGATCCTTTCCTTCTGGTCTTGATGTGTGAGTGAGGGCGAGGAGGCGTCGCGATCCTGCGAAGTGTGCCACTTCGACTTGGTGTACCTGTACACACTTCAACTTCAACTATAAGATTTTGCAGGGTGTCGCTTCAGTATTTGATATGAGAGGATGGATTTTCTCTACGTCGCCCTATTTAGGGTTTCAACAACCGACAGCAAAGCAGTCTCAGCGCTATGCCGACGGGGACTTTGACGTCACGGAGCTTATCAGAGGGGGAAGAAGACGAGGACGACCACGATGATAAAGAAGATCTGGTGAGTGTTCTGGAGAGCTACACGCGAGAGCTCGGGGCATTGTGTGGCGGATTGGAGGTTCAGCAACTCGAGGTTGAAGATGAAGAGCTCGACGATGATGTCGATATTAGTACGGATACACTCACGTCACTCGAAGAAATGGCGGATGAATGCGCTGTCTTACTGGCGTGTCTCGAGGCTGGAGAGCATAGGTGAGGAGGAAGACGGTTATGCGGAATTTTACAGTTTAAAACGAATCCTTACGAGTTTCTGTGTCATTCAGCTTGGATGAGACAGAAAATGGCGATGCTGTGAACGGTGCCGTCGAAGGACCAGCTCAGGAGAAAGAGCAGCAGCAACAAGCTCAGGTAAGCCTTCAAGGGTAATGGTGTTACGGTCATATGCCTCTGACATGTGCACTTGCGTAGAAAGAAGAGCCCAATGAGCCATATCACCGTGAAGAACTGGCACTTGAACTCGATAACTTTGCGGATGAGTTAAAGGAGTTTTTACTGTGCCTGGGTGACCCCGGTATGGAAGGAAACGACCGCGATACGCAAGTATCAGCATCGTCTTCAATTGAGGATGCAATATGTCAGCGAGGTGATGAGAAGAAAACGCTAAGCGGTGGTCACGATGAGGATAATTTTGACGCAGCAGCAGCTCCTACTGCTGGTAGTGGTGGTGGTAGTGATATCGAAGTTGTTGTTGGTACAGATGGAACAAATTCTGATACCGATGTAGCTCCTACTGCTGCTGCTATCGGCGGTAGTAGTGATGATGACGCTGTCGATGGTACTGATGGGGCAAATCCACCTCACAAAGAGGAAGTTTTCAACGAGCGAACAAAGAAAGCCATCGCATTGCACGTGAAAAGACGACAGCTTCAAAACCAGTGCCGGAGCTGTACTGGAACTCGATTCCGAATCTCAAATCAGGCAAACGCTGGTAAATCTGGAGCAGACATAGAGCAAGGACGCACTGCCGGAGTCAAAGTCGTTTGGTCGAGATTCCAATCCACGAGTTTTCAGCAGCATATCATTCGCCAAAAGTTTGCACGGCGACGAGTGCAGCAGGTCCAGGAGGCTCAGCACCTCCTTGAATCTGCACGCTTGCGTGGAACAACTGGAACTTCGTATCGACACTCTGCAAAATCAGGCGGTGGCAAGACAGAGAAAAATGCAACGTACCTGGACCAATTCACATCAGCTTCAACGCATTCTGTGCCTTCGAATGAGTTCCAACCACGCTACCTGTGTGCTGTCTACCTCTACGATCTTCGTCGTCTTGGAACAACCTATATTACATTTAATTCACTCGCGCAGTTCGAGCAGCGTGTCCGAGCAAGGTTTGCGATTGAAAAATTTGTAAGTATTTATCGGGAAGTGACCGAAGTAGTCTTACCTCAACCTTCTCTAGGGCACCACACCAACCGACAACGCAGTTTGAGGCGCCTACATCGGATTTCCAGTCTAGAACACGTAAACGACGGCGATACACTCTGTGTGACCCAGAACGCCTACGACGATATGACTATCCTGTGCGACTGGATAAAGAGGCGACAGCGGGTCGTGCACGGCTTTCAATTCGAAGTGCATCAACCTCCGGCAGATGTGTCGTCAGGTTTCACAGACGAAGAATCAACACTTCCGAAACCGAAGGCTAATGACAATGCGGCCAGCAACCCACAACTATGGGACTCAAATGGCCGCAGTATCGGCGTCAAAGCGCAATGTTCTCTTTAGCAATGCAAAGCGAACAAATTGGTAGGTGGATGGTTGAAAAGATTAAAACGCACGAATGGCGGGGCTGGACTCAAGTGCCTAAAGCTT
>LGSN01000386.1:0-31680 GCA_001314375.1 Phytophthora podocarpi | reverse complement strand
AAACTAAACAATAGAAAAGCTCCTTGCGAGTCAAAACAAACTTCTGGAGTAGCTTCCCTGTTCGTGCTTCACAAGCCTTGTAACGTCAACACGATCAAATCATCTAATGCCACAGCACCACTCTTTACCTTCCTTGAATTTCTTGTTGTATGCACTTGTTCAACACGTATTTCGCAGCTCCTTTAGCCATTTAATTTGCTGCATTTATCGGCTACGTCCTCTTCGGGTTCGCGACTGTCACAACATGGAATCGCGTTCCGTACGGTAGGCGGTACGGGTTGAAATCCTGACAGAACATAAAGAGCTTCAGTACAAACCCCCAGGAAAACACAGCAAGTAGCATGAATGACATACCTCAGTCGCCTGGAAAGTATCGATGAAGATAATCTCGCCACAGATGTACGCAGGAGGCGTCCGATCGCTGCCCACACCCAAAATCGCCGCTTGGATCGACTCGTTCGCTAGATAGTAGTTCGGAGCTCCTTCGTTAAAGGCCACGTACGGCAGCTTCCCCCCTTTCAGGAAAAACAACGCCAGTGAACTGATTTGGAAGCTACGGAATGATATCCGCTGGTGCTCGATCGGGCCATGCGAAGCCTCAGCAGAAGACTGCTCACTCACGACTTCGTGCAGGCCGTTTTCCTCTACATCACTTGCCACTGTACGGCCAGTCAGGACCTGTGAGAGCGGTAACTCATCTGACGCGGACGAACTATCAGCGGTCCCAACGCTGCCGTTAGCATCATGGGATGGCGTTGCTAATGGTGTTACGGACACCACGTGATATTTGGTCCCTTCGCGGAGGCAATACGGGTTCAATTTCTGCTCAAATACGTGCACAGATTAGACAAAAACGAACTCGCCAGCGTTAATCAAAGATAAAGCGCCTTACATCCGTAGTTTCGTGGTCTTCGATGTAGACGATGTGTCCGAGAACGTACGGAGGATTTCTGTGACAAAATTACAAATGAGTCCGTGTGTGCAAGATCAACACGCGATGAGGTCATAAAGACAAACTTACCTGTCGTCTTTCTTAGATGCGGCGATTGATTCTTCCGACAGATAGTAGTGAGGACATCCTTCGTGGAATGCAATGTAATCGCCGAACGGTGTGGGTACGAAGAGTGCCACGCTACCACACGAGAAACTCTTGTAGCAAATACCCAGCATTTCCTCGAGGCGGTTATCATCGGTCCCCCACTGACGGCGCTCGCCGACCAACCAATTGTCATTCTTAGCTGCCGGGATCACTTCGCGTGCCGGCATTTTAGTCTCTCCCTCGAACTCAGTTGACAGTGGTGTAATCACGGGTCCGGCTGCAATTTTCCCGTTTCGGGGAGAAGACGTATCGATCACGACGTCCCTAATCTCAATCCCTCCATCAACTATGGTGGTGGCTACATCAGCGACGGGTGCATGCTCTTTCGTATGGTGCTTCGCCTGTGTTGTCATTGAAAATAGCACCAACAATGTTAGCAACTCTGGGTCTCGGGTTCCTTTGCCTGAATAGTTTGCTTCGTTTAATACTTACCTTTTCATCCAGGTCCACGTTCAGGTCCTGGCCGTCAAGAACCTTCCGACCGACGTCCTCATACTCGTTCTCCACCATCACGTACTCGTCGCTAAACGTAGCCCAATCCTCTGCAAATATGCGCAGATAAGTCAGTGATATCCACAGTACCACCGAAGCACAAACAGCGTACCATATTCAGGTTGTTTTTCGGCAACAAGGGGTTGTTTCGTCTCGGAGCTGTCCAAATCTGCAGTGTCGGCGTCGGCGTCAGCGTCTGCCGGAACTGGTGGTAACAGAAATGGCGCGCGGAAGAAGTCCTCAAATGAAATCCGCTTGCGTGGGTCTACCCGCAACAGCGCCTCCACCAAGTGCTCGCACTCGGGGGACGCCTTGACCGTCTTCGGGAAGCGAACGTGGCCGTAACGCTCAAAGTATCGATAGATATTCCCGCGCAGTGCCAAGTGGTTTGTCGCGTAGCTCTTGTCCACCACGAGGAACGGGTGTTCATTGACGATCATCTCGTACAGGATGATACCAACCGACCACAAGTCTGCTTTAGCATCGTAACTTTTGTACTCCAGAAGCTCCGGTGCCATATAGAGCGGCGAACCCACGACACTCTCAGCCATCATCTCCGACTCCAACTCGCGCGCAAAACCAAAGTCCGCTACAAAAAGCGCCGCAATCGTCAGCAAAAAAAATCCATCCTTCACTACCATATCCACTTTGTCAAGGCCAACAACTCACCAATTTTCAACTTCGCCGTAGCCGAATTCCGCGACGAAAGGAGCAAGTTGGCAGGTTTCAGATCACGGTGCACCACATTCTGCGAGCGCAGAAACTGCAGTCCCGACGCTGCAAGCACTGTAAGTCACTCATCCATTGCAGCCACAACTCAAGATTTCCAGCAGCGCGTACCTAGCTGCGACATATACAGCCGCACCTGCTCCTCCGCCAGTCCGTTGTTGGCCTTCATGAGCTGCGCGATGTCCCCACCAGCACAATACTCCTGCAACACAGCAAACAGTACTCTCATCAGCACACACTCCTCTCCTCTTCGTCATCTCTCTGTCTTCTCTCTCTATTGGGTCCTGCTTGCCAGACCTGCACGATGAAGATGTGGTGCTGCGACTCCTTGGTGCACAGCAGCCGCACAATATGCGGGTGGCCGTTCTCGAACTGCTCCACAGCCACGCGCATGGTCTCGATCTCCTTTTCGATGCTCTGGCGCTCTTGTGGCCGCCGCAGTTTGTCCTTCCCAATCATTTTAACAGCCACGGCCGCCCCCGACGACAAGTTGATGGCCTTGTGCACCTGAAAACACCCAGCCAGAGCGTAAATTTAGCGTATTATTTCCCTCTACATGCAGCGAGGCTTAATTTTCGTACTGTGCCGTAGGAACCCCGTCCGATCGTCTCCACCAAGCTGCGCAAACAGGAACATTAATCATCGGAGGTTTTAGCTTAAACGACGGCGTTTTAAGACGCGATTCCAAGGGTAAGACACTGCAGAAGAATGACGCACCGAAACACGTTGCCGCACACGGTGATCGTCTGCCCAGTGGCGCTGCTCATGCTGCTCAGAGTGAGTGAGTTCCTGCGGTGCCTCTCCGTCTGGGTTTGTTTCTCTCTCAAGTGTGTAAAATATTCAGTGTGATGGGTTCGTGTTGGAAACCCTACCCCGTATTCCATACAAAGGTGGAGTTGGGTGCGGTACGTAAATTTGAAGATGACATGGCTACGTTTACGACGGGGATGGCTGCACTACACTGCTTGTCCTTCTAGCTCGTCCTCGTCCTCTTCACCTTCTTGCTGTTCATTCAGGTCGTCACCGTTGCCACCATATTCGTTGACGCCGTCGAGATCCTGCTCTTCATCGTTCTCGTGTTCTCCGCCTTCTTCTTCGTCGTCGCTGCCGTAGATCTGTTGCTGTCCGGCCGCGATCTTCTGGCGCTGCTCCTCCTCGAGCTTGCGTGCCTCTTCCTGTGCATCTTGAAGCACGCGGTCGCGGGTCTCTTGCTCCTCCTGCTGCTTGGCGCGCATGGCGTCCCCCTTCTTCCTGGTCCACTGGTCCAACTTGTCCTGCCGCATGTGCGCCGTCTTCTCGTTCACGAAGAAGGCGACGGCCGCGATGAACACGACCCAGAACGCGGCCACCTCGTACTGCGAGAAGATGTACAGTGTCGGAGACATGGACAGACAGGACTCGAAGCCCGAACTCGTGGCCGTGACCGCCTGCAGCGTGCCGTAGAGACCCCACCACACCACGCAGACGACGCCGTACATGAGGTAGAAGACGCGCACGGTGCGAAGGCTCTTGATCGGCCAAGGCCCCATCCAGCAGTACGTGTAGAAGCACACGAGCACGTGGCTCAGCACCACCGCGCCCTGCATGAATCCTGGCCATAACAATGACGTGAACAAACACACGCGCGCGACCAGCATCAGCCACCCTCCAGGTCCACCTCTGCGGGACAACAAATGACGCACTCATGAGGTCGGCGTTGCAGTTGTTGGTGGCCACGTTGATGATCACACCGCCGAAGACGATGGTCGTGAGCGCCAGACACACGGGCACCAGCGGGAACAGCAGCAGGATCCGCGCCCAGTACTTGGTCTTCTCGCGCTCCGTCGCGATGCGTGTCGCGAGGTCATGCTGCACCTGCACAGTCCGGAACCGCATCCATCGCACGTCAGTGAGCGAGTCGCCTAAGCCGCGTCATTCCTCGCGTGCCGCTGTCGTAATGATGCGGGGAATGCACGGCAGCAACACACACACACAGACCGGTGGCTTCTTCTTCCGGCGCGCGGCGAACGACGTGGTGCGCTTCGGGTGAAGCTCCGCTGTGTTCACCGCCGGCGCCTCCCTATCTAGTTCCTGTTCATCGTCGCTGGCCATCCGGGCAAGAATGCCCCGAGCGCGTCGCTCGTCGCGTCTCCACGGCTTGCGATCTTGAAAGGTTGTGCCTCCTCCCCAATGGTCAACCCTATTGTTGACCCGAGCGTTTTGTGTCGGCATCGCGTAAGCAACGGAACAGCGACCGACGTGTAGCACTCTGTCATGCACCAAGAACGAGCTCATTGGCCATTTGCCGATGATTGGGCTGAGGCACCACCGCGCACGAGCCGATTTGCATGAAGGCGCGTGTGTGGACTATTTATCTCGCCCTGCCGTGGGAGTTCCACTATCGGATACGACGATGTAACTTCTGGCGCCAAGAATTTTGCTTTGGCCTCCAAGGCGCGCCAATTGGTATGTACAGTGTTTCCTACACTGTAGTAGGCTACAGCTCCATGAGGCGAAGCAGTGCTTCGGAGCACACGTCTGCCGGTGATAGAAGAGACAGTTATTGAACGCCCTAATCGCCAGTTTGACTCCACATATTTTCTCAAGAAACGAAGCAGAACTGGATTTATCCCTGACAATCTTCGCAGCAAAAGATCCGGGCAAAAGTCCGCAGCTTGCGCAATGTATGGAACCAGATGGCTGCCCGTAGAGACGACGAGCACTTTTTCGTTTTTCAGAAAAACGTCTGCATGCAGATGCAGCTTTCTCTCTCCGAAAGAAGCCATTTAGGCATTTTCTTCGTCACGCACAGGCTCAGCCTTGGTCATCCGCAGCGAATTAGGACTGTAGACAGACAGTCAAACAACATGGGCCAGACCACGTCCATGCAGGAGGACAAGATGAAGAAGCGCATCCGCCAAGCCATGGGCACGTTCATGGACTTCGGCACGCACTTGAAAAACGCCAACGAGTGGTACGCGCCCACGTTGAAGTGAAGTGAGACAAAGTTTTGCTTAATAAATAATTCCTCTTCTTCCCATCCATTCGCTGAGCAGGGCCCAGATCTGCACGACGCCCAAGAACTGCTACCTGTCGTTCCGCATCGTGATCGACCCGAACGCGTCGGCCGAGCTGCTGCCGTACGTCTGGAGGATCCGCGGCAACGTGGCCGTGGAGGTGCGCAAGATGCGACGGCCCGTGGAGCAGCAGCTCGACCTGGGCGACTTCCGCGTGGAGATCCCGCGCGACCCGACGTACGAGGCCGAGAGCTCTGAGACCATCGGCCAGGCCAAGACCTTGACGGTCGCCCAGTTCTACTACATCTACTGCTTCTTGTCCGACGTCAAGGCGTGCGCCGCTCACACCGTGCGCTTCCCCGAGAAGACGACAAGGTAGGCTGGGATGCTGCATTGAAGTAGCTGCAGCCAGGGTTGAATAGGTGTCTAACTTTTGTTGGACTGTTTCGGATTGTGGCAATGATTATAGTACTGGAGACACAGACTTTGACGAAACCGAGTGCCAGATCTGCATGGACAAGAAGAAACAGGTCGCGCTGCCGTGCGCACATAGCTTCTGTCTTAATTGTTTCCAGCACTGGAGTACACAGAGCCAGACGTGTCCGATCTGCCGCGCCAAATTCAATTGCTCAGAAGGCGATGAGCTGTGGCAGCTTACGTCGGATGAGGTGGAAGATCTGGGCTCGTACGCGACAGACCTGGTGGCACGGATCTACGAGTACCTGGACAAGCGCGACAAGTCGAACCACACACCCGAGGACATCAAACGGTCTGCAGAGCTGTACTCGGCCGCGATCGCCGTGAAGCAGACGCCGCTGCGCAAGTTTGTGCATACAGACCTGTTCCCGACGGCGCTGCCGCTCGGGTTTCCGTCCATCCTACGTAGTGGTATCCGGCTCGCGACACAATTCGACTCGGACCTGATGCTGGCGCTAGAGCTGGCGTCGGGTGAGGACCAGTACGCGGCAATGCAACACTTTGAACAGCTCCAGCGAGACCAGATGCTCGCCGTGACGATGGCAATGCAGGCAGACACAGAGGAGAGTCCGAACGAGCCGTGAGAGAGAGAGGGAGGATACAGGGGCGCGATAAGAGCGAGTCTTATTTATCAAGAAGAAGTATCATTATGCGGGACTTGTAATGTCGCCAGGACGTAGCGAGGTGGCTGGAACAGGGTGGACAGGACAGATCGTCATGTAGGCGATCCAGGGGAGGGGTGACTTGGCTCTGGTAGGGAGGAGTAGGTAGCAGTAGTACATTGTGTAAGTAGGTCGCTAGGATGTTATTTGGCTCTAATGCATGAAGTGGTTGCGGCAAGCGCGTCGCATGTGTCGAATCGATAGGCTATTTCTGCACCCTGGGATCTCATGGCTGAACCTGTTTAACAAAATCCTATGTTGAAGTTGCACCTTCACAAGTCTCCTCACACAGCTTTCAGTGAAGCAGGTGCCTGGCACAGAGAATGCTTACAGGCGGCGACAGCATGGTGAAGCAATGACATTTGTCTACGCGTTCTGCTTGAAGTTGCACTGCACTCCGCATGGTTACCGTTGGCATCCAGCAGCACTTCAAGTCCACGATCATGCTGTTATATAGTTCCGTGATATGCCACTGCACAAGACAGCATCAAATCTGAGGACATATCCGAACTTCAAGCCCAATACTTCAACCAGGCTGTGTAGCATACCCTCCGTCACCCGCCCGCCCCCATTTCCGCAACGACGATGCTGACTCTGCGCGGCGTCTTGGGCGCCTCAGCGCGCCGCTCGCTCCTCCTGTCCAGCCGCAGCTTCGCCTCACAGGCGGGCGCTCTCGGCTCCTCCTCCAACGTGTTGGACGGCGCGCTCAACGTCAAGTCGGCGCAGTTCCAAGAGTCCCAAGCGCACATGGCCAAGCTCACGGCCGAGCTGCGGGAGCGCGTGGCCACAGCGCGTCAAGGCGGTGGCGAAGGGGCCCGAGCCCGCCACGAGTCTCGAGGAAAAATCCCCGTGCGCGACCGCATCGACTCGCTGCTGGACGCCGGCTCGCCGTTCCTGGAGCTGTCGCCACTGGCCGCCTACGACATGTACGGAGGGGGCGTGCCCAGCGCCGGGATCGTCACGGGCATTGGCTGCATCAACGGCATCGAGTGCATGATCCTGGGCAATGACGCCACGGTCAAGGGCGGCACTTACTTCCCCTTGACCGTCAAGAAGCACCTGCGAGCGCAGGAGATTGCACAGGAGAATCGACTGCCCTGTGTGTATCTCGTGGACTCGGGCGGTGCCTTCTTGCCGTTGCAAGCCGACATCTTCCCAGATCGCGACCACTTTGGAAGGGAGTTCTACAACCAAGCTACCATGTCGGCTATGGGCATTCCCCAGATTGCTGTGGTAATGGGCAGCTGCACGGCTGGAGGAGCTTACGTGCCCGCCATGTCGGACGAGAGCGTTATTGTGAAGGGGAACGGCACGGTGTTCCTGGGAGGACCGCCACTTGTGAAGGCAGCTACGGGAGAAGTGGTCACACCGGAGGAACTGGGCGGCGCCGATGTACATTGCCGCACGTCTGGCGTGACCGATCACTACGCCAACAACGATGCCCATGCGCTGGATATCACGCGGCGTATTGTGAGTAACTTGAACTACCGCAAGCAGCCTGCCGTCACGCAAACGCCAATTGAGGA
Source organism: Phytophthora podocarpi (assembly GCA_001314375.1). NCBI lineage: Eukaryota > Oomycota > Peronosporomycetes > Peronosporales > Peronosporaceae > Phytophthora > Phytophthora podocarpi. The sequence continues at coordinate 23,699 of LGSN01000386.1, read as the reverse complement.
ACCGCTTTACTCTCCAGACGAGCTGGGCGGAGTGATTCCTGTGGACTCTCGCAAGCCTTTCGACGTGAGGAAGGTGATCGCCCGCATTGTAGACGGCAGCCGCTTCGACGAGTTTAAGAAGGAGTATGGCCCTACCATCGTCACTGGTTTCGCGCGCCTGTACGGGAACCCTGTCGGCATTATCGCCAACAACGGCATTCTCTTCTCGGAGTCGTCCGTGAAGGCGGCGCACTTCATCGAGCTGTGCAGCCAGCGTGGCATCCCTTTGCTATTTCTTCAGAACATCACGGGCTTCATGGTCGGCAAGAAGGCCGAGCACGGTGGTATCGCAAAGGACGGTGCTAAAATGGTCATGGCCGTCTCGAACGCCAAGGTGCCGAAGATCACGTGCATCCTTGGCGGTTCCTACGGTGCAGGCAACTACGGCATGTGTGGTCGCGCGTTTTCGCCTCGCTTCTTGTACATGTGGCCGAACGCTCGCATTTCCGTCATGGGTGGCGAACAGGCTGCGGGTGTGCTGGCTCAAGTGCAGCGTGACAACTATGAGCGTCGTAAGGAAACCTGGTCCGCTGAGGAAGAAGTAGCTTTCAAGCAGCCCATTCTTGACAAGTACGAGGTCGAGAGCTCAGCGTATTACTCGACGGCGCGCCTCTGGGATGACGGCATCATCGACCCCAAGGACACTCGCAAGGTGCTAGGACTGAGTCTCAGCGCTGCGCTCAACGAGGAACCCAAGGAAACGAAGTTCGGCGTTTTCCGAATGTGAGAAGAATGAATACGTGCAAAATGCAAGAGAAGGAGGTGTCGTGACGAGTAGGTAGGTTATCCTTGTTTAATTGTCAATATCTCTTCTCTATTACCAGGAGGTTGCATGCAGTCTAGGCTTACCAAGGAAGCTCTTGTTGACGCAGAAACACGAACACGGAAGCAGAGTGTCAAATCCTGCCGGAGAAGTCAAACCGGAGCATCGACGACGAATTTGGTGGTCGACAGCTCTGGTGGGCGTCCTGCACTGGATAAGAGAGAGCGGTTGCAGCTTAAGCCTGCTTCTCCGCAGCCTTCTTGCTAGCCTGAAAACGCACGCCACGCTGCAGTTGGTAGAGCTGTGCCGCCTCGTTCGAGGCGTGGCACGCCAGCAGCAGGTAGTTGCGGGGCTTGACCATCCACGCGAACCGCATGAAGATCAGACTGTAGATCGACAGAGCTGCATCAAGAACAAACATTCGCCACAATTAGTCTCCACAGAGATCACTCACTCCACACTGTATGAAGCAGCTGCTTGCACCCACCTGACGTCATGTTGATGGAGATCACATCAGCGGGTTTTTGCATGTCCGCCATGGCCTGCAACACCGGAGAGTGTCACCACAACAACAGCGTGTCCAAGTCAGTCAACGACACACTGTATCAAATAGCTGTCTCTGCCATCTCTCTGACAAAGGAGACAGCAAGCACTTGCTCCTTTCAGAGAGTGACAGAGAGAGAGATGGGGTCACGTACGGCGAGCACGAAGCCCCAGTTGGCGACGGGGCCCCAGAAGTGCGTAGTCTTGGGTCCCGTGGGGCTGTTGATGAAGTAGCGGAGACGAGCGGCCATCGACATTGTCTGGAGGCACAGCGATCGTCGTCAACACATCAACACGCACGCAGCATACCGCCGAAAAACGACCGACCGAAGGAAGCACAACGAGAACGAGTAACACGTGAGTCAGAATATCCACAGGGCTCGAGAGAGGAGAAGGAGGTGGTGGTCCTCATCTTCCTCCTCATCTGGCGGTAGACGGCCACTCACAGGTATGTGGAGACGACGTGCAGCTTGAGGGGGATCGAGGCTAATCTGAACTGCCAGCGTTCGATCGGCACTCATCATCGGACAGAGCGCAGGTTTCTGTCCCATCCCCGCCGAATCCGTTGTCACCAAGCGGAATATCACCATTCGTGGGGTTCCGCATCCATCAACCGCACTAAGTGCGATTGCGGGGATCCATCTCAGCGTAGCGATGAAAGCAGCGAGCTCTCGCCGACACGCACCCCATCGGATAGTTTACTAACTTATTGCGAAATATCCTGGCAATCGTGGCTTGTGCCATGGCAAAAGTCAATATGCGCGGAGGTTGACAAGCTGGCGTTTGAGCGGATTAAACGAGTTATACTTGTGGACACGCGCATTATATAACGTTATTACCGGTATTATAATAAGCTCCTCCGTCACAAAAGCTACTGGACATGTAAGCTTCAACTGTACTGCATCACTTTCGTGTCGACTGGTGAATGTGGCCGGTGATAGAATCGATCGCCTTCAGTGCATGTACGACGTCTTCTGGATTCCAAACTTTATGCTCCAGAGGCTGCAGTTTGTAGCCTGCAGTTTGAACAGCTGTGCAAGGCCGCTGTCGACAGCAATTGCGGCAGCGCCTTCCTGAACAACAATCACAGCAAACGGACTTGGAAGCATAGCCGTTGCAGGTCCATACGCGATTAATGCACTCGAGGCGAGAGAGAAATTCTGGCAGTTTGCACTCCAAGCATCAAGTTTTCAAGTTGAAGCTGCCTGCAAGACCGCCGTCGCGTTGCAAATAATAACAACGCGGGGCAATGCTTCCACCGTAAAACTATGCGCCTACGCGTTAGCAGTACCACCGGCAATGTACACAACGTTGCTCCTTGTTTACTGCCCATGTGAGCTTGGTAAGCTCGCTCCTGATGTCGAGGCATCAGATTTTATCAGGGGCATCTTGCCTCTGATAAAATCTGATAAAGGGGCATGAATGAAAGCCAGTGAGCATAGACCCGGCGGAGAGATCAGGGCAAATCGCAAACGACTCGCGTCAACTCGATCTCAAGCCGAGGATGAAGACACCGCACGAGCAGCGAGGCCGTTCGTATACAGAGCATTCGACGCTGCTGTCCACGCCGTCGCCAGCGCGATGGCGCCGCTACCACGCAGCAAACAGGCGTCACACGACGGTGCGTCAGGACATTTGGACCGTGCTGCGCTTCCGCTCGTCGGTGCAGCACCGCTCCGGCCTGCAGTTCGCGTCCTATGTGCTGGAGCTGAGCGTCCTAACGCTCATCCTGCTGAACGTGGTGGTGGCCATCTCTGAGTCCTCTGCAGTGCTGGATGCCGATACTACCGGGTCTTCTTCAGGGCTAACGCCCGTGATCAACGACTGGACCGATATGTTCTTGCTGGTGTCGACCATCATCTTCTCAATTGAGTATGCGCTGCGACTGTGGTCATGCGTTGAAGACGACCGGTATAGTAAGGGAGCGATCAAAGGACGGTAAGGACGAACAGTAAATTGGTTGCATCTCGGTACCACAGTTGTATGCGTTCCTAATGGGTGTTGTGATTTAGGCTCAAATGGATGACTCGACCGATGTCGCTGATTGATCTGATGGCATTGGTCCCATTCTACTTGGAACTCAGCATGGAGTTCGAGTACGTTGAACAGGTCGAGCATCTTGTTTTCTACTCACTGTGTCTAACTAACCTTTCTATCCTGTGGCAGCGCCCAACACAAAGGAGGATTGACCTTGCGAAGTCTGCGACTGCTGCGGATCGTGTCGTTCCTGCGGCTGGAGCGCATGTACAACGCAATGAAGAACCTGCGCGTGATTTTCGCACGCAAGAAGGAGGAGTTCCTGGTGGTGACGTACCTCACGGCTGTGGTGGTGCTCACATCGTCGCTGCTGATCTTCTTCCTCGAGCACTTGGCGCAGCCGAGCGTATTCTCTAGCTTCGGTGTCTGCGTGTGGTGGTCTGTGGAGACAATCACGTCACTCGGCTATGGCGACGTGGTGCCAGTCACCAGCTTGGGCCGCTTGCTCGGGGCCTCGCTTGCGCTGTGGGGCATTGTGTTGTTCACGATCCCTGGGGCAGTGTTAGGAAGCGGCTTCATTGAGGTAATGCTGGAGAAGCAGCGCGAGGAAGAGGCTGAGATATACAGCATGGCCGTGGGCGGCGACGACTCAACCAACAGCAATAGCCCGCTTTTCGTGGGTAACTTCAGCGATGACGAACAGTATCACGATCACCACAACGATCACGAGCACCCGGAGTACGCAGCACCGGCAGCAGCTGCGCACACACCGGTATCCGTGGCGTCGTCAAACAGCCAGTCGACGCCGCGCATTGCGGCCGCCATGGCGCTGCACCAGAAATTGGAGGCCATCACGACAGGACAGGTAAGCACAGCAAACAGTGAAAACGCATTCCCTGCATACGCGCTCACGTCGTTCTAGCCATGAACTTGACGTGTGTGCTACATGTGTTTGAGCAGCGCCACCTGGAGGCTCAGTTCCGACAACAGCAGCAGCAACTGGAGCGGCTCACGCGGCTTGTTGAAGCCGCCCTGGGGGCTACGTCGCCTGCCACGAACGACTCGTCGACAGCGACACAAAGTCGCCACCTCCCGAGCTAAGTTAAGATTGATGTTGAAGTGGTCCATCCCGCATACAAATGTCAAGTTCTGGAAATCTGCCCGTCACATATGATAAACTTAGCTGAGCAGAGACGGTTTCTAATTACCTGTGTAAGTCAATACAAAACCCTCCACAACTTAATAACTGGTCCCGCATTTTCTTGCAGCGTCGCTTCCATCCGTTTTCTGGCCGGTCAAATTCGGATTGGTCGAAATCGAAGGGATTCCAACCAATCACAACATCGATATGCCTGCCGTTAAAAAAAAACTGACAGCACCTCATTTTCGGAGATCCTCCCAACCACCAGCACTCGCAGCTTCAGGTCTGCTTGCTCCGTTCCTCTCTTCCCCAGCCTTAAGTCTTCGCTAACATGCTGCTCGCGCGCCTGCGGATGACGACGGCGGTGGCTCGCAGCTTCCAGACGCGTGGATTCGTCAACATGCTCGGCGCCGCCACGAACAAGACGGAGAAGGCGGCGGCTCAGGCCGCCGAGGCCTCGCAGTCTGCTGAACTCGATGACATTGTGCTCGGTGCGCGTCGAAAGATGCAGTCGCGTATAATGAATTGCATAGTAAAAATTGGTGGGACTGACTGGACGCTCATTGACCAATGCAGACGGCTTCGCCAAGCGCCAATTCGACGACAAGACCTACTCGGGCACGCAGATCGACTTCGAAAAGAAGGACTTTGTCAAGAAGGTGAACGAGATCTACGAGGCCAATTCCAAGCAGCTGGTGGACGGGTGCGCTCGCTGCAATTGCAAGGGCTCTTGAGTCTTGCAGGGGACTGTAACTGACGTGGCAATGATGTGGATGTTGACGACAGGTACGCGCCGTTCTGCAAGCACCTGTTCATCAAGAACTTCACGGGTGCTCGCCTCAACATGGTGGCTATCACTCAGGCCAACTCGCACATGCTCATGTCGGACTACGAGGCTCGCACGGAATACGAACTGCCAGTGTATGTTGCTCGCTAGTAATTTTCAGCGTGAGTGGTTGAGAGATACTGATTTGAATTCCGATGGTGTTGTTGCTTGGTGTTGCAGATTGGGCCGTTGGTTCCCAAGCCACAGTGTGACCCCGAAGGTGGCCGAGTACTTGGACATTATCCTGTACAGCCGGGAACAGATCATCAAGGAGAACGAGGCTGTGGACGTGCCGGCGGACCCGTCGCACGGCGACTCCCCGTGGGGTATTGTGTCGATCAAGGCGCAGGATGAGGACTACGAACTGCCCATGAAGCCCATTACCATGATGCGGAATGCTGTCGGCAAGGAGCAGGGCGGCTCGGGCGTTCCCATCGACCGCGACGAGTACATGAAGGCGGTCGAGTACTGGCGGAATCACGCTGTGATCAAGAAAATGTAGGCATCTGCATCCAGATCAAGAGGTACCTGGACGAAACCGATACCTCAGCAGCTTGACGTCGAGCGCTGACGTTCACGCCATGTTTTGAGAGCCAAGGTGGCATGCAAGGTCGGACACGCTGCATCTTCTCTCTGCGGATCAACGTATGAGAACAATCAAAGGCAAGCTTCGCGTGCCTGTATATCTGAACGTGCATTTGATATTCATCGGATTGTTGTGTACTAGTATCAAGTCTCAGCTGCTGCTGTCTTACCTCATTGCAGCTGCTCAAGCTCTTCTCGCGCGGTCATTTCTAGCATGGATTAGCCTTCTGGAAATCTTCCCACGCAGTGTTAAGTGCTGCAAAAACGCGCTCTGCGATCAACAACTGCTCTGCGTTGCGTCCACCGGACTTGTCGGGATGCACGACGATCATGGCCTTGCGGTAATGCTTCTTCACATCGTTAGGCTGGATGAGCTTGCCCATGTTCACCTCGGACCACTTGCAGTCTTCCCACATGACCTGATGCATCGTAGACAGCAGCGTGCGGATGTTCTTCACTCGACCATTATCTTCCGCCCAAGTCTTCAATCTGGGGCCAATCACGGCGTTGGCGTTATCCTTCATGGCGGACATGTTGCGCACAGCTTCTTCGCGCTTGCGCAAGTCATCGCGAGCCCGCTCCACATCGCGTTGCACTTGCCGCTCACGCTCTTCCATGGCGCGACGCACATCTTCGCTCTTCGTCGACTTGTCCACCAGGTTCGGGTTGTAAACATTGGAACCGTCCGACGAGGACTTGGAGTGCGCCTCCATCTCCGCCATCGTCACGGGGCCCACCGTCTGTCCGTTATCGTCATCAAACTTGGGCGGGTCTCTCTGTACAGCCTTTGAAGGTGAAATCTGGGAAGCCGGCGCGGCACGAGCAGCCAGTGGGTCCATCGCGTTCAGGAAGTCCGAGTTGGCGTTGGTAGGCTGTGCCGGTGTGGCCGGGGCATCATTCCATCCGCTGTCGCTCATGAGGTTCACATCCTTTTTTGGCGGTGACAGCGCAGTAGCAGCAGCAGTGTTACCCGGCGCCTGTTGGCTACCTGACAGGAAATCTTCAAGGTTGTCCGGCGCCGTCGTCTTCGATCCAGACCCCGTCCGTGAGACCGACTTCTTCTCTCCAGAACTAGACGAAGCACGACTCGACGCATTGCTATGCCGAGTCTCCGCTCCATTGCCACTTCCAGGCGCCCGGTCCGAGTACTTGGCCGGTCGGCCCTGCTCAAACGCCGGCGAGGACGACGACCGATGGAAGCTGCTGCCCTCCGCCAATGGCTGCACGGCCTTAGCCGACTGCACACTGCTCGAGCTGTCACCCAGCGCACTGGAGCTCCCCTGGCGCTTGGGCGGCTGACTGCCGCTCGCCCACTTGAGCACTGGGCGGCGTCGGAACACGAGGCCGGGCTTCTGAGGCCGCTTCAGCCGCAGCAGCTTACAGATGACGCGGCCACCAGCCAGTGGCACCTTTTGCGTGGGCTGTGTCACGTCCAGCCAGTAGAACGTGTTGCCCTTGCTGCTGTTGAGCCGGAAGCGGAAGTGGAAGGCCGCCGGATTGCGCAGCGGGAAGCTCCGCAACACGTCGGCGAGCGTCACGTCGGCGCCTGGGGATACGCCTGCCAGTCGGAAGGCGTTCGGGTGCGCGCGGTCCTCGCCGTCCTCGCCCTGCAGGTAGTAGAAGGCCCAGATGCCCCCCTCCATGGTCGCAGCTGCAGAACGGGAACACTCGACGTCGACGCGGCAAGAGGCGAGCTGGCCTGGGAATAGCTCCTCGGAGACTTTGCTTGAGCAGCGACCTAGCCAGGAATAGCTGAGCTGACGCGTAACCCTGGTGGTACATGTGGAGTGGACCACATAGGGTTATGAAAAGGTTACTTTGCTTCAACTTTGTTTCAACTTCAGCATGGGCAGCGGAAGACGCGCGCGCTTACACATACTCGAGCGTCAATACCTTCCAACATGCCAAGACCAATGCAATGAGTCTCTTCGTTCTCAACGAAGCAGCAGTTTGCTGTGATAAAAGTGTGCGGCGTGCATCAACAAAAAGCGCTGGTGGCCTCTCATCTACAGTCTAATTTACCAGTAACGTTACATGTACGCGAGCGCGCCCAATGCAATTGCTACTGGCTGCTAGGTTGTGATCAGTAGGTCTTTTTTCGCTTCGTTTTCGCTAGTTGCGTTGGCGCCATGCAATCCCAGGGAGTTATGCAAGCTTCGCGTTGGCGACTTGTTGAAATTTGGCACTCAAACCAATTGCAATTCCTTTTAACTCCTCATCGGCCACGGCTCAGCGATACACAATGTGTCATGTCGACTTGTAGGTGCTGTTAGACCGGTGACGGATACCTATGTGGATAAAATAAAGGTTCGGCTGCTGGAGAGAGCAGCTACTGTATAATAGTTCATGGCCGTACATGTACATGTATCGGATACACCTTGCATTTGCAGCAAATGCTCTGTCGCTGAGAGTGGTACATCCTGGAGTGACGTAGTCATCGAGACGTAGGGCCCAGCAACATCTGTCAGGGCGGAGCACCTTGCTTTGACGCTTCTTGGCCGCGGCGGCAGCAGATCGCTCTCTGCTAGCTTTGACTCATCCTTCGCGAGCAGCACGCCGGACCTCACCAGGCCGCCGCAATCATCAAACCGACTCTCGTCTTTGCGGCAGCAGAGCGCCAAGCGGCCGCTTCAACAAGGTCGTGAAGACCCATTGCCTAATGTCCCGCACCTGGTTGGGCGGGTGATTTGCTAGGAGGTCGGATGCTCCTGTCGTAGCTGGACGGGTTCATCCTGGGGCTCAAATGGCTACAATGTGTAAGTGTACCCCAATTTTGGAACGGTGGTCCGCGAAGAGGACAAGTCTCCCGAAAGATGGCGCGAGGTCGGCCGTGGGAGCTCGTAGAGGTCCAGGAGGGGTGACTCTCCTCGCTCGCTGGACGGGTAGCAGCGTTCGAGGCAGGGCGACGTTGAGGACGGAAGACACGGTCGCGGGATGAAGCAGCGTGGAGCTTGCAGGCGACGGAGTGTCACGATGAGGGGCGGATGGCACGCTGAAGGTGCCCGGTAAGTCTTTGAGAAGAGGTATCATGCATATGAGCGAGCGAGGCGAGTTGCCGACGCTCGCGTTTGGTTTTCAGTCGTAAATATTCCTCTAAGCTAGCAAGGAGAAGCAATAACAAGAAGGACATTTGTTCGTTTTGTTTGTTGTATTTTCATTAGCGTCCACATCAGCCGATCCTACCGAACCTAGTTCTCATCAAAGAGCCCCGCAGCTACCCGACCCTATCTGCTTAGGGAGGGTGCGCGACACTGATGACTCGGTATCATACATGTACTTGAGGACGGTACGGGCTCGCTCAATCGGTCATGCTGCATGACTCATGCATCAGTGTCGTACGACCTCACCCCTCATTCACTCAAGGAACAAGGAATCAAAGGACTGCCTTAAAGTCAAAGAGAAAACTCGAGACAAACTGCAGATCGACCGACACACTTGCATCCATTCGCACAGACACTTGAGCCCGTGCGGGCCTTCCACACAACAAGTCGAGCGCGCTCGCACAGATGTTGGCGACAAGCGCAGCGCTTTGCGAAAGCACAATAGAGCGAGCGCGACATACTGGATCCCAGTCACTTGTTCCCCTAAACGCGGTACGAGACCTCGATACAGTGGTGGATTTTGCTCCTCATTCCTCAATCGGCAGACGTGCGAGAAGGACTCGGTAGGTCGGTAGTTCGTTGTTTTTGTAAACTACCTAATCGGTACGCGAAGGAATTTCCACAGCGTAAATGAAGGTGTTTCAACCTCCAAGTGTGGGGCGTGTCCTCTCCGTTCTACCTCTGATCGTCATGCGCTCTACCGCTGTCGCCGCGGCAGACTCCACGAATCCGAGCTCGGGTTCTACCATCATCTACATCGTCATTGCGGTGATCATCTTGCTGTTCGGCATCGTGGCCTTCTTCGTGTGGAAGCGCAAGCAGAATCGCAAGCGCGAGGACGGACGGGGTTACGCTCTACCATCCACTACGGCGCGCTCCGGAGTCAGCCGTGGCACTTCAAACGGTAACACGGTGTTGGATCGACGCATGGACTCCGGCTACAGCAGTCACTCGAAGGACAAGAAGGTAGCGCGCTCCTCCTCTTATCATTCGTCGCAGCAGCAAAGGGTAGAACGCCCTCCTCAGTGGCCGGCCAATGGAGCCCCTACTTACACCCGGCAGCAGCAGCAACAGTCTCAGTACCAGCATCAGCCCCAGTACCAATCGCAGTACCAGAGTCACTACCAACCGCAGGAGTCGTTCCCCCCTCCGCCTCCTCCTGAGGTTCCGATGCTGGAGCCGCACGAGGATCAGGGCCCGGGCCTCTCGATGATGGAGCTGCAGCAGAGCCAAGTGTCGTCGATGCAGTCCAGCGTTGAGGGAATGAACAGGAGACAGACGGACCCAGCTGTTATTGCGCGCACGCAAGAGACAGCAGAGAAAGTGATGGCGGAGCTGGAAGAGGACCCCGAGTTCGAGGAGAGCTGGATCCCCTACGACTCGCTTTACTTCACGCGTGCGATCTCCAAGGGAGCCTTCGGAGAGGTGTGGCTGGCCCAGCTGGAAAACACACAGGTGGCTGTCAAGAAGATCCTGGATGAGAAGAAGCATGATGTGAAGGAGATCGAGTGTTTCGGAGCTGAGATCAAACTCATGGCACTCTTTAAGCACCCGAAGATTGTGGGCTTCATTGGTGTCTCGTGGAGTGACAAGCAAGACCTGTGTGCAGTGACGGAGTTCATGGCCAAGGGCGATCTGTACGGATACCTGGAGCGCCGTAAGGGCAAGCTCAACTGGACCGACCACAAGGTGTGGCTGGCTGAGGATATCGCCGAGGCTCTGGTGTATCTCCACTCGCTGTCGCCGAAGGTCATTCATCGTGACCTCAAGTCTAAGAACATTCTGCTGGACAACAAGTACCGTGCGAAGCTAAGCGACTTTGGCATCAGCCGGAAGCGCTCTGTAGAGGAGACGATGACGGCAGGTGTTGGCACCATCTATTGGACGGCTCCCGAGGTGCTCATGGGCAAGAAGTACACGGAGAAGGCGGACATTTACTCCTTCGGCATCGTCATGTCGGAGATGGACACGTGTGAAGTGCCGTACTCGGACAAACGCGACAACTCTGGAAAGAAGCTGCAGGGCATGAAAATCATCCAGTTGGTGATTCGCCAGGCGCTTCGACCGTCATTCGTGGAGAATTGCCCGGAGCAGATCAAGGCGCTCGCCGACCGCTGCTTGGACGCCGACCCGGATGTACGACCGGACGCGCCCGAGCTGCTCGACATTCTGCGCGATATCCAGGAGGATTTGCAGCAGTAAAAGCGCTGGGAAGAGTAATCGCGCGTGAAGAGCGAGGAAGGGCATGACAGATTCGTTATGGCTCTTGCTTGCCTACGGGTATTTAAGTTTTTTTGCAGGATAATACACAGATTCAGGTTCGTGTTTGTCGTCGAATTCAATGTGGTTGAACGTGGCGTAAGCTACATGTACTCGTAGCATCGGTACTGTGACATTTTTTATTGTTGACATGAGAATACACATGTACCGGTAGCAGTATGTCGGTGGAAAGGATAAACTGTAACGCTCGTGTCATTCCTTGTTGAAGCACGAATGTGAGCCTGTCCAGCTTGGCGCGCATGAACTAAGTTCATTGAACTGAAGCTGCGCGTGCAATTGTGAGCCTGATGGCTTCGCATACGGCAGATGCTTCAACAGCAGCAGCTCCAGCAGGTTGCTTTCAGTCTGTTTGGCTCGGCATGCTGCGACTGTCGTCGTTTCCGCCACGGTGTTCGCGTATGTAACTCTGTGAGACGTTCGCTAGGTAATGCCGGATGGCAACCTCCAACTCGGAGTCCGAGCACCACGTCCCTAAGCAGTTGCCAGTCATTTTGTTGATAGACTCGGAGTGAATCGTCGACAGGCTCAGCCAAGCCAAGCCGACTCGCCCCACACACAGGACTAAAAGTCCAGGAACCTCTTGTGGCGGGGCGTGCGCTTGCAGCAGCCGACGAATGTTGAGGTGATCCTTTCACTATTGGATTCTCTCGTGGACGTACACCTTCACACCGTTCAATGGCGCTGTTCGAATCCAGCGCCAAGACCGCCATCGCCATAGTGGCACCGTCCAAGCCAATTTTTGCTCTGTGGCTGACAAGAAAGCGTTGGATGCACAGGAGTGCTTGCTATATTAAATTACCGGTAAATGCAGGTGTACGACAGCAAGCGCATCGTTCGCAGCCCATTTTGCGTGTCATGTACGCTGCCTTCAAATTACTACTTCGCTAGTAGCGCCTGCCTACACGGCGCACCTACACCAAAGGTATACTGACAGCACCGTTACCGCGGATCATGTGCTTTCAGCCGACAACTACACTGAAGAGTGTGATAAAATGACATCTAACTAATATTAGTTCCTACGCGTTTTAGATTTAGGACAGTGTCCATAAAATAGCTGGTCTGTCAAGAATGGTAAGGAATAAAAATCAATTGTCGCAGTTTATCAGTATTTCGATCCCTACCTGAAAACTGTCCGCTCTCCACCACGCGAAAAAGTAGTCAGTGCACTTCTGGGTCCGTAAGTATAATTCGAATTCTACCAAGCCGCAGCAGCCAAAGTCATTCGGTCTTCGGGGGTATTGTAGGCGTAAGGGGGTAAGGTAGTGCATCTCTCGACTATGGGCTTGGTGTCCTTCCTCACGTGCGGCGCGTGCGCCAGCCGCCGCAAGCGCGGCCATGAGAACTTCCCGGACACCATCACGATCCCCACGCCGTCCGCGCAGCCGCACAACGCCGCGCTGGCGCACCACCACCCGTACGACATCCACGGGACGCCCGCGCCCGCAGCGCGCAATACTCACGGAGAGGGCCGCCCCAGCCATGGCAGCAACGAAGTACGTCGCGACCGACGGCCGTCCAACCCGCAGCCCAGAGCATCCAGTGGCCAGAGCAGAGCGTCGAGCGGCCAGCAGCAGCAGCCCCCGCGAAACAGGTCACGACCGCAGCCGTACCAGCCGCAGCATCCGGAGCAGAGGCCGCGCCCCCAACAACAACAACAGCACGGCCGGCAGGACCGCCCCGTGGTACGCAATATCGAGCCTGTGGCACCCGAGAAGGTGCGACAGAGTGGGGGCTCGGGCAACAACCGCGACTCGGAGATCACGGACAGGTCCAGGGAAATGGCGAATCGGGTGCTGGAGCAGTTCCAGGCGGACCCGACGCTCGGCAGGAGTCGGATCCCGTACTCTTCGCTCTATTTCACTCGAGTGCTGAGTAAGGGCGCGTTCGGAGAAGTGTGGCTTGCACAACTGGAGAACAGACAGGTGGCGGTCAAGAGGATTCTGAACGAGAAGAAGAACGACGAGAAGGAGATCGAGTGCTTCGGTGCAGAGATTAAACTCATGGCGTCCTTCTCTCACCCAAAGATCGTCGAGTTTGTCGGCGTGTCGTGGAGCTCCATGCAGGACGTGTGTGCGGTGACCGAGTACATGGGGAAGGGCGACCTGTACGGCTTCCTCAAGCGCCGACAAGGTCAGCTCAACTGGCGTGACCACAAGATCTTCCTGGCAGAAGATGTGGCCGATGCTCTCGGATACTTGCACGGCCTGTCACCCAAGGTGATTCACCGTGACCTCAAGTCGAAGAATATTCTATTGGACGACTCGTTCCGTGCGAAGCTCAGTGACTTTGGCATCAGTCGGGAACGATCCGTGGAGGACACGATGACGGCAGGTGTGGGCACAATATACTGGACAGCACCCGAGGTGCTCATGGGCAAGAAGTACACGGAGAAGGCCGATATCTTCTCGTTCGGTATTGTCATGTCGGAGCTGGACACGCACGCGGTGCCGTATTCGGACAAGCGCGACAGCTCCGGCAAGAAGCTGCAGGGCATGAAGATCGTGCAGATGGTGATCCGACGAAACTTGCGACCGACGTTCTCGTCGGACTGCCCACCGCTCGTGAAGGAGCTGGCGGATCGCTGTCTGGACTCGGATCCGGACGTACGACCCAGCGCCACGGAGCTGCTGCGAATCATCCAGCGCATGCAGAACCTTTTGTAAGTTGCAGCGAAGCCCTGATAGCCGCTGAAGTAGAAGAATCGAAGGAGAGGACGCTCGGCGATCGACCGAAGGAAGGATCGAACGAGTGGCGCGTCAGGAGTAGGTGGCCAAACTCAAGACACGACATGTGATCCAGTCGGGGCCCCTACGTCGACTTTAAGCCGCAGGCAGATGCCTTGCCGAGCCTGTAGGACGCATTTTTTGTTTGGTTTAGCATTAATTCCCCCAATAAACAAAGACAATTCAGTTCGTAGAGCAAACCGCAGCTTTGCCATCTTGCACAACTTGCAGACTGCAACTTGCATCACCTGCAGCACAGAATTATAGTCCAGAAAAGTCGGACAAAATTATAGATACCATAGTCTAGTCCGACCGTTTTATCAGTTTCTGATCCCGATGCACAAATTCCATTTAACCGCCGATATGGCGCAGGAGGAGGCGTTGCTGTCCTTCGGGTCACCGCGGCGGGGCTTCTCGACGTCCGTGCACAGTTCCGTGGACGAACAGCAGGTTGAAGAGGAAGGAGGCAAGAATGCGACCGAATTGCTCGCTTTCTACCGCCAGCGATGCGAGCAATTCCACGCCGAACGGGAGCAAACCTTGGCACATTTGGCACAAATTGAGGTGCGCCTTGGTAATAGCCAACATTAAAAGTTTAATCGCCTGCTGCAATAGTAAATTTGCGTTGTACATTTGAGGCTGCAGGTGTCCAAGGAAGAAGCTCATCGACTTAAATGGGAGCTCAAGACCAAAGACGAGGAGGTGGGAGGCCATGTTGATAAGGATTTCGAGCTGTTCGGAGTACTCACGGATTTTTCTTACAGATTGCAGACCTGGAGGAGTCTCTGAAAAAGGCCAATGCTGTACTATTTCAAGTCAAGGCAGAGCTGATTGATCTCCAGGCGGAGACTAAGACGCTGAAGCTTCAAGAACAGGACGACAGACAGAAGATTCAACATTTGCTGGCACTTACGCAGCCCATTACGGAGCAGGTAAGCAGTGAGGGGATACAGAGGGAGGATATGGGTGAGTGGTGACTGAATTTGATGTGTTTTGTGCTGAGCAGGTGACATTTTTTAGAGATTGTCGACCTGGTACACGGACGACGTACCCTTCAGGACGAACACCGACACCTACGACGTACCCGTATCCATCGACAATGCACATTGGGTCGGAAGATATGCAGCAGAAGAAGAAAAAGAAGCAGCAACAGCAGTCACACTTTGTGGTGCGAGGTAATGCTCCGAGCCTCGCAAACATCAATCGATCCATTCCTCCAAACAAGGTGCTGCGGACGGTATACATGCCGAATGAGCAGACGGCGGCATTGACCAAGACGATTGAGAACCTCCAGAAACAGCTCGAATCACACCAGCAACTCACCGAAACGCGTATTCAGGTACGCGGATGGTTCTGCCAGCTGGAATTGGTCACATCCTCTATGATACTGATAGTTATTGCGTTGATCAGACTCTGCTGGATGGCTTTGCCGAAGAGAAAGCCAAGATAATGCTGCATCAGCAGAAAATTGATGAAAAGAACACCCAGCTCGAGAAGCAAGTGGAAAAGACAAAACGAGTTCTTACTCAAACGACCAAGGATTATCTGGTATTGCGACACAAGTCGCAAGAGACCGAGCGTCTCGCACACGAAGAGCTCTTCCAGGTGAAGCATACGTGCGAAACGTTGATAACGGAAAATATCAAGTTGACGGAGAAGGTAAAAGAAGAGACCCATGCTCTCCGTGAAGTCGTTCGCGAGGAAGGCAACCAGACCGTGCTGGAGTTCCGGAATCAGACACTTTCTAGAGAACGAGACCTGCATATTTTGAAGGAGCAGTATGCGGCCATGCAAGAAGCATGTACGAAACGAATCCAGGACTTGCAAGTACGCCTGACAAAGTTGAGAAGCCGGTACCGGAGTCTGGATAAGCGCCGCGCTATGGAGATGGAAGGATTTACTCGGGACCTGGCGGGATTGAAGCGGCATCTGCAAAAACTAGAGGTTATCCTCTATGGAAAAGGGCTCACAGCCCAAGAGCGACAAGTTTTACGCTACGGTGAGCATTTTTGTACGTGTGTTGTCTATCTGCGGTGGAGAACTGATGTGCACTTTGTTGTCAATGCTAGATGAAAATTATGCGTTGGATTCCAACGAGCTTAGTGATGAAATCGCAGCTCTGCAGCGGCGCTTAATGGATTTATCGGCCGATCTTGCCGAGGCGTAACTAGACTACATAGATAACAGGTACTACAGCAGTAACCTGCATCGTTAGTGTTTCTGCTATTCGTACCATAGAAGACAAAGCGATGACCCTGATTGAACACTACTTCAAACACTGTATTGCATGACCGCCTGAATATTTATTCCGTCAGTCCCTTTCGATTGGTTCTGGATGTTCTTCAGGTTCACGCCCCATAGTGCTGCCAACACTACAGGGAACGCAAGCCACGCCATCGTCGCAGACTGAGTCGGGAGCTTTGCTCTAGCAGCACGGAACTGCTTCAGCTCCGCGAAATTTGTCGCCCTTCTACGAATAGCTGCAGGTGCAATATGCGAGTGTTGTCGGTGGTACTGTGCCGTAGTAAAGCGCTCGAACTCATTGAGTCCTCCAAACATCTCATGCACGTCCTCCGAGCTCATTGGTTTGTAGCTACCAGTGCCAGCCACTGCACTTTTGTTCTGATCCGGAACTGCAGACACCCCAAACATCTCCATGTCGTACTTGGTGCGAGTCGCGCTGTCGCTCAACAAGTCGTAGGCAGCGTTGATGTGCAAAATCTCCACATCCTGAACACAGTTTCAGTCCAAAGTGTCTTTCGTCAGAGCTATTGCACCATCGCGATAGGACGCAAGCACTACCTTATCATTCTTTCGTCGCGTTTTGTCTTTCGTCTTGGCATGGTATCGATCCGGGTGGTGTTCCAAAGCTGTAAGATTGATCAAAAGCGTAAATGGCCATCATAGCAAAACGAAAGACTAATAGATCAAAATTTGCAGACGCACCGAGTTTGCGATAAGCTGCCTTGATATTATCCGTGGGAGCCGAGCGGTCCACTCCGAGGACGTCGTAGTAATTCGGCTGGAGATGCTTGCGGGTCATCGTTCACCGATACAGAGAGAATTGCCAAGTGCAATACGCTCCCACAAGGTTTACCGTTTCAAAACGGCCATAAACCTTCACGCGTAAACAAAAAGATAACGCGTTACCTGAACAGTACCAACAGCACATGTTCCTGCTCCAGCAAGTTCGGGCACAACACCATCGTGAATCATTGATCGAGTCCCACTCTAGATATTCTATTGCTTGCTCTCCCGTTCGTGCATAATGTATGAAATCAGCGCTTCTTGGATTGTTTCTTGATGTTGCTCAAGTTGACGCCCCACAGCGCCATCAAAGCAATAGGGAAGGCCAACCACGCCAACGTCGCCGATTGCGTCGGCAGCTTCGAGTTGGCAGCACGGAATTGCTTCCTCTCCACAAGGTTCGTCGCTCTCCGTCCAATAGCAGACGGCGCGATATGCGAGCGCTGTCGATGGAACTGCGCCGTCGTGAAGCGTTCGTACGTGTTCAAGCCGCCGAACATTTCGTGGACATCTTCCGAGCTCATGGGCTTGTAGTTGCCAGCTCCCACCACCACTCGGTCATGATGGTCGGGGGCTGCAGAGATCCCGAACATCTCTATGTCATACTTGACGCGAGCTGTGGTGTCGCTCAACAGGTCGTAGGCAGCATTAATGTGGAGAATCTCCGCGTCCTATAGTCACAGTATAACAGTAAGTGCATTAGGCTACCACCACTTACGCAATACTACCGTAGCAGTGATATAAATATAAATATTATACTATTATTAATATTACTAACCTTTCCTTCATTTTGTCGGGTGGAGCCTTTGGTCTTGGCGTGATAGCGATCGGGGTGGTGTTCCAGCACTGCGCATAATGTGTGAATAGATCAGGACTATAATGGGGGCAAAAACACACAAGGGCCAGGCACACGCACCGAGCTTGCGGTAGGCGGCCTTGATGTCGTCCGTGGAGGCGGACCGCTCCACGCCCAGCACCTCGTAGTAGTTTGGCTGCAGGTGCTTCTTGTCCCGCGGTGTCATGGTCGCTCTAAACTGTAAACTGTTGAGAAAAATAGCCCCACGTTTTGCGATTTAGCGTTTTGTGATTTACTACTAGTACTTCAGTACATATTAGTGGGGTTTTGCAATTTGCTTTTGCGATTTAGGTTTTGATATTTGAGTCAGTTTTGGCTATACTATTTTTTACATTCTTTTTAGCTAAGAGATAGATGGAGACCTAAATCGCTCGCAACTAACTTCAAAACCCGCTCGCTGCGCTGCTTCAAACGCAGTGGCAGCGGAAGACGGGGGGTAACTAGACCCTGGCGGCACCAGGAATATCAAGACCTTGCACGCTGAATAAAAACAGGTGCGAAGGGCCAACTCGGAAGGTTTTGAACTTGCAACTACACACGAAACTCTTCCTGTGGAGGATCGTCCAAGTGGCGCTGCCACATCACACGTTCATCGTCAGCTTCATCACTCTTTCTCACATTTTACCCAGAAACGAAGCGCTACGAACCTTGAGATAGAACTCCAGTTGGTCTTTCGTTACGGTCGTCGAGTCTTCCGACGATGCAAACTGCAAGAGAAGCATCAGCAGTACAAAGTTTAGAGGAGGTTAATTCCGACAACGTAAAGCCCAGCTCGCTGCTCGCATACCGAGAAGCGCCCGTTCTGGCTGGTGGAGCTGGTGGATGACTGCGTGTCGTCCGAAGGCGGCTCTCGGTACTTCTCGTGATTATCCATACGCGCCCACATCATCAACTGCTTCTGGAACGCACTGCAATGTCACAATACAAATTGAGTCAGCATTGAGCGATAAGTGTTACAGCTCTTGAATTCTATGCCAGCCACGTACATGGTCGACTCTTCACTGTCTTCGTGGACAGTATCGAATCCCTGCGACTGCAATGGGCGTCGGTAGGGCTGCTCCGATGGCAAAGGCAGTCGGTTGGCCCGGCCGAAAAGCGGGCGCGAGCCTCTTGGAATAAATATGATCTGTAAGTTCAGTCAATAAGTGCAGAAAGGGTAGTATCACATCAAGTTGAGTCAGCCATATCCAAAATGTATCTGGCAAAAAGCCAGGCCAAGCAGCCAAAGTTACACTCAGCGCACCTTCATGTCCTCAAAGTTCTCGTCCTCGACGCAGTACACGTTGACAGCGACGCAGTCTGGTTGTGTGTGGTCGAACTGGAAGATGTGAATACCTGTCACGTATCAAGCCAAACATCATCGAAGCACCAAAAAGTCAAGTCAGTGCGTGAAAGAGTAGCCATCTCACGTCTGGTCCCTGAGTTGCAGCACGTCCTACTGTTGTCGAAGCACAACCTACCGCATTTGGCGCAGAAGACGTGCTGGCAAGACGTGGCTTGACTCTCATACAGCGAGACGTCCGAAGACTCCATCATCTCAAAGCAGGACGTCGGAATAATCTGCCAACAATAACAACCACCACCAATTGTCAGTCACCTCCACGAACTCCCAAACTCCACATCTTCCTCCCACTCACCAGGAACGGGAACCTGCCCTTCTTGCACGAGAACGTGTTGCTGTCATCGAACGCTTCCACTCGCTTCGGCGCAAGCACCATAAATCTATCAACGTCACAAAAAACCAATAAAAAGACAACAACAAAATTAGTATCTTCTCTCCAAATTGACAACCATCTTAGCAGTCACAAAACCCTCACCGCAACGAGCCACAGTCACAGCCTCCTCGATGCTGGAACAATGGCAACTTGGGCATCCCGTACTTCTTCCTGTAACAAGAGGAATAAAAGCACAGCAGACAGACACTTGTCGGTCATTCGTCTCCCTACCAGTCAAGCATTTAAATGCCCCCACGCACTGGTAGTAGACGTCCTTGCCACCGCCGTCCAAGTCGCAGCGCTCCCACTTGCCCTGGTTGTCTCGTACGCTTCGGTACAATTCGCGTAGCTGGTCCGTGGATATGAATCATATCAATCATTAAAAAACAGTTGGCACAAAAATGGATCTGCAGTTTTAAGACAATAGATCTTACCACGAGCAGACCCACACCCAGCACCAGTGTGGACAGCGCGCCGATTGCGCGATCCACCTCGCGCACCATGCCGTTGACCATCGCAGAGACCACAGACAGCCACAGACAGAGAGGACGGATTGATACGTGCCTCACCGGTTCCGCCGCCGCTTGAAAACTGTTGGGAAGCCCTTATTTATTTCTCGTACTTAGTAGAAATGACGACCATTTCGTCCAATCGCAATCTTCCCGGCGTTTCTTTCGCGGCAACTGTCCATTAGACTGATGTCAAAGGAAACCAGGAATGACGATACTGCAACTTACTAATGGATACATATATGCACTGTGTACTGTAGCTCATCTGAGCTGCGGTTTGTGGAGATCGACATCGCTGAAGGATTTGGAGTCGTAGGGCGAGCGGTTGTCCGCAGTGGACTCCATGACGAGTTCGAACGGCGCCGTGCTCGGGTTCTCGCTCGTCGGAGTCAAAATGCTTGAGCTCTCGTCCGAGTCCATGCCGCCAGTGTCGGCGGCGGCCTCGGTCGCCTTGTCCGAGACACGTTGAAGGTGTCTGGAGTACCAGAGCAGGAGGTAGAAGACCAGCACAGTGCCCAGGAACAGCATGAGCGTCGACACGGGCGACGCCGTCGAATGGAAGTTAAACAGGTCGTTGCTCGGCTGATGTCCGCTGATGACCCACAAGCACTGGATGAAGATCCAGCAGACCGGCCACGTGAGCACCAAGAACACGTGGTTGGCCTTGAACAGCGGCGCCGTGAAGTAGAAATCCACGCTCACGATCACCAGGTGCGCCAAGTTGCCGAACATGTGCAGCCCCGGCAGCGAAATGTCCGAGTACGGCAGCGTTACCATCCTAGCAAAATAATAAAATAGCAACAACAACAAAAAACAAATAAACACATTAGAGTCACATGAACGAAGGCTGCAACAAAGCACAACTCACTGCAACGCCTACCAGAAGAAGACGAATGACACGACGGCGGAGGTAGTGGAACCCTCGAAGAAGACCCAGTCCAGGATTTCCCACGAGCATGCTGATGGTCGCCGATAGTGAAGTAGAATGCGAGGCCCATTGAACGTAGGCTGGTACAGATGAACTGCTGCAATCTATGCAAACCAGCAACAGAATTAATTATCAGAAGTCACGTAAAAACACTCCGAGACTTCCATTTCAGGGCTTGAGATCGATTTGCTTACCCACATCGCGATGACGGAATAAAGCGCCGACATTGGACCGAACAGCATCAGCGGCGGAGTTTTCTCTCGACCGTCACTGAAGTTGCCTTCCCACGCTAAGCACAAGCACTGGAAGAAGACGCCGCAGATAAATCTGCTCGCAGCCATAAAACAATGAGGAATTAGGTCAGTAACTAGCCACTAAGCTGTGTATATGCAACAGACCACCTCCTTACATGCCGAGAGCGCCCATGAGCTTCCACCCGACGCGCTGGTTCCTCGTGAAGTGCGACAACTTGGTGTGTCTAGTGGTGTGGTACGGACTCTTGCCTTTGAAGAAGTTAAAGCAGTCGTCCCAAGCGTCCAGGCAGTCCGATGATGCCATGGTGGCTGCGGGGGGGGGGCTCTACGCTGTGTCTTGGGTCTTCCTTCTCGCTGGTCGATGCAGTCAGGCGGCAACGGAGACGTCGAGCGAGACAGCTTCGAGCGGAGCTATTGCTATGACGCTCGTCTGTCAAATTGACAGTTTCAGTGTCATATAATGTCGATGTTTTTGTCCAATGACAGACCAAATTGCAAAAACTGTGACAGCTTTTATTTTGAAAATAGTGCATTTGCTGCGGATTGTTGCACTTCGCTAGTCGAAGCTGAACCCAAAGCCGAAGGTGCTCGCGCTGCTGGCTGTTGTCGCTGCAGGTTCACTTGAACAAGTGGGAGATGTTTCCTTATTATTGGGATCTCCCGAGATGAGCATTTCCCACTTGGTTTTCCGGTGCTTGCGCTCGTATTCGTCCTCCAGCTCTTTGGACACCTTGGCGAAAAGCTCCGGAGCATTTCTGGCCATCGCGTCTCGAAACATGCCACTGAGTTTGGGTCGCTGCTCCATTGGACAGCCGGACACCTGCTCCGGCTTCTCTGTCAGGAAACCCAGCACACTCTTCACGTTCCCAGAGCTCACGAAGTTCTGCGTCATAGCGATACTCTCCTCGATGTTGAGCACCGTATGCCACCAGCCGTGCGGCACGAACATAGTCTCGCCCTCTCGGCAGATACCCTCTAACGGCCTCAGGTGGACAGGCAGTTTCTGCACGTCCTTGTAAAAAGTCACGAACCACTCCATCAGAGACACGGGCGATGACACCTCGCTGCCGTCTTCGCTCGGATGAATTCCAGGTGGCACTTGGCCGGGAGGGAACATGATCCACTTCTTGGTACCGCGAATCACGCCGTTCCATGCGTTTGTAGCGTTCGGGTCGATGTGGAACCCGGAGCCAGACTTCTTGGGACCAATGATGAGCCAGCGGTAGTCCGGTCGCTTCTCCTCGCCGAGAAGAGCGAAGTAGTCCTCCTGGAAGTACTCAGGCACTGTGTAGTCTTTAACTAGCTGGGGCACCTTCGCAGCGAACTCTTTATCAAAAACGAACAGCGGCTGGTCATCCTGCAACATGCGAGAATAATTGAAATATTTATCCATGGGGAACTGGAACCCGCCAGCGTAGAAAGTCTTGCCCTTGCAAACGTCTCCCAAATACTCATCTGTCCACTTGTCCAAGGCTGCCCAGTCATCAATAGCATCGGTGATAATCACAGGCACATTAGGACCTTCAAAATCCCTCTTGAAGTCTGCGAGTGTCATGTCCTTGGCACTACGCCGCTCGATATTCTCCACCGCCAACCAGGTATCTTCAATCGGCGCAGCTGCGCAGTAGAACGATTGAAACAACAGGTCGGAGTACACTCCCTGTACATGAATTGGGGCTCTAAGTTGCACCTTGTCGCCGTACTTGCTCTTCAGGTACGTGGCCTTCCACGTCGGCTTGGACTCGAAGTGTCCGTGCATCACTTCGAGCACCAGCACTCGCCACAGCTCGTCGTGTGTGCCATATACGTAGGCGGCGCGACTGCAGGCCGCCAGGTTCGCCAGGTCCACTGCCGTGCAGTAGTTCAATAGTGACAGCAACTGGCTATCCTGCAGCATTGCTAGTCTGCCCAGACCCGACGCACGGCACTCCACGACGCCATTGACGGCGTCTTCGAAGTAGTTGCCAATGGGCTTGACACCCAGCGGATGTTCCAGTCGCGCGCGTGGGCTGCAGACGGAGCTGTCGTCGTCGGCTGCATCCGGAGAGATCTTGACTTTCTTCACTAATCGACTGGCAATTGCACCGCCGGTATCGCCGCGTGCGGCGTCTTCGTGCTCCGGTTCCGTCGGCATGGGGCTCGTGTCAATGCCGAATGGCAGTCGCCGCCACTCAGCTGCTGCACTTCTATAGCATTTGAAGTGCTAACTTTTCAACCAATGAACTGTATGACCGTTAAGAAGAAAAGACCAATCAGCGCGAGGACAGGAAGTTATTTCAGACAAAATCGGGATGTTATTATTCGCACTCAAACGATGTTTATGGCCTTTACAACTCGCAAGCGCGCTTGTGGACCGGAGCATAGTTAATACTCTGCGCCAAAGTCCTCGTCCTCGCCTTCGCCCTCGGCAGTCTCGGCCGACACCTCCTCGT
>LGSN01000385.1:0-70101 GCA_001314375.1 Phytophthora podocarpi | reverse complement strand
GATTGTATTGGTCAAAATCGCCTCGCCGTGATCTTCAAGGGTCGCGATGATTGTATGGCTTGAAACGACATATTCTCCTAACGTTTTCATATCCCTGCAAAATAGGGATAACGGTCGCCGATGGGTTAGTGTTCAGAGAAAGCTTCGGTTTACAAGTAAATATGACAGGGGTACTGATAGCGAAGCACAATCACAGTCAGGGCGGTATAGCCACCGCCGCGGCCACAATATGCTTACATATAGGCAAGAGCTGTCTTCATTCGCAGTACATCATACGAGAGCCGTTTTTTTATATCCCAGTTCAGTTTTTGTGCTTAAAAAGCACTTTATGTTTAAAACACTTTACATTAACATCTGGCGTCTGCCACACCACGAAACGCTGTAAGCATGGCTGGCGAGGAACGTACGTGTCGCTGCTCTCTCCCTGCGCTGGCTCTGCATGTTGCCACCACTCGGCACCGCTTAGTGCAGCTCACTGCAACATTGCAGAGCCAAATTCCGCTCTCCAATTGCATCCAAACTGACATTGTGACACTTTGACTCTGCTGCTTGCGCACACTCGACTGGCGGTTGGCTGACACGGACGACTTGGACCATGACGACGACAGTAACGAACAAGGAAGTGGCGGCTGCGCCCGCCATCGTCGAGAAGGGAGAGGAGGAGGAGCACCCGTTGCAGACGGGATGGTCGCTCTGGTGCGCAGTGCTGCCTTTCAGGGAGCTGCTGGCTGGTGCAGACAACTGACGTGTGTGTGTTGATGCTGTGCACGACGCAGGTACGACAAGAAGATGCCCAAGAAGATCGACGTCGGGTGCGTGAAATGCTCCAATTGATTGTTGAGCTTTTTGGTGGTGAGAGCCTGCGGACTGATGTTATTTTATGTTGCTGTTGTGCAGAACGTACCAGTCGAACTTGCAGAAAATTGCCACGTTCAGCACGGTGGAGGACTTCTGGCGGTGAGTTGATGCTGTGCAGCAGGTAACAGGGTATATATGCTCATGTTGTTGGATTTGGCTTGCTTTGCTCGTTCCTGCTGCAGCCACTACATCCACGTGAAGCGTCCGTCGCAGCTGAGCCGCGACGTGAACCTGTACCTGTTCCGCGACCAGCCGAACTGCGCCCCGATGTGGGAGGCGTTCCCGCAGGGTGGCTGCTGGATCCTCAAGATCAAGAAGAAAGCCTACGTGCTTGGAAAGATGTGGCAGGACCTGGTCTTCGCCGCCATCGGCGAGGCTTTCGAGGAGCTCGATGTCGTGGGCATCGCCATGGCCATCCGCTCGAAGGAGGACATGCTTTCCGTCTGGAATGCCGACAATTCCGACGACAGCACCCGCTTCGCCATCGGGTGCGTGGAGAATTGGGCAGATTGACTGCATTGACATCACTAACCAATTGTTTTTTGTCGTGTGTTCGGCCACAGTGAGAAGCTGAAGGAGATCCTCATGCTGGACTCCAACACGCTGGTGGAGTACAAGTTCCACGCAAACTCCATCCGGGACATGTCGACCTTTCGCAACGCGAAGCCGTACGTCTTCGCTGCTGCGACGCCGGCCACGACCAACTAACCCCGAGATAGGATGCCGGGGTTGTTGGGAGTTCTTGCCCACATACGAGCAGTAGCTTGAGTGCAAGCAAGTAGTGCGCGTCAGGGTCGTCGGCGACGGCCCCAACGCAATAGAAAGCGGAGAAGTCACACGCGAACCTTCGTATGTGGCATCCATTCTGTACACCTTCGCGTTCTTGCTTTATACGACGCTTTTCTTTTGTATGCATTCTTGCTTTATTCATTCATTACTACCTACCTACCTACCTACCTACCTACCTGCCTGCCTGCCTGCCTAATAGTCTGCGAGTAAAAGATTCTGATGGATCGTGAGGAACTTCAAAATCACGCCGTTTGTCCAACCGAAGCCGAACTGCGGGAAGTACTCGCCGCCAGCACCCAACCCACCGATCTCAGACGCGTTGTACTTCTCGAACATCAAACCCGTCTGCTTCCAAGCCGTCAGACTAGCCTGCGTCCATGTTTGCGACAACTCGCATGCCAAGCTGTACGACTCGGTGGTGTTGACAGCCAGCAAGCCTTCCACCACAATATCCTGCTCCGGCGGCCACGCGTTGGGCGAGTCCCATTGCTGACCCGAAAAAATGGTCGTGGTCTGTACACCACCAACTTGAAGCAGTCCCGAGTTTTTGAGTGAGGTTACAACGGTTTTTAGGCGGTCGATGACGGTTGCGTTGAACGCCTTCGCCCACAGCGGTGTGTAGTCAGATACAGAGGCAATGGTCGAATGAGTGTCCGTCTCCAAGTCGTAATCCTTCCAGCTCTGATGTTTCTCGTTCCACAGAATTGCGTCGATGGCGTCGAGTCGTCGAGCAGCAGCGCGCTCGAAAAACTGAGCCCGCTCGTTGTTGCCGAGGTGTTGGTTGAACTCCATCAGATTGCGCTCTACCCGGTACATGATCGCATTCAGATCGACTGGAACCACGGAAGTGGTCACCATCGACTTCATGTCCAACGGATCTCGCAACCAACGGCTACTGAAATCCCACCCGCTCTCGGCAGCAGCAATCACATTGTTGTAGTACTTGTCCTTGTGTCGCTCTGTGGCCGCAGCATTACCTTCGTCCATTTGCATGGTGTGATCAAAAATCTCTGAAGCAACCTGAACATCCTCGCGATACGACTCTGGTCGTGGGTGATTGGCATTGGACGTGTAGCGATTCAAAACGTACGTGATTTTACCCGTTGCCCCCGCCCTCGGATCCTGCCGCGTCAACTCGACTGCATGCCCACAAGGTCCGTGCTGCATCCAGAAGTCGTATTCGCGCTCTAGAATCGGCAACGCAGCTCGCAGATATTCGTCATCGTACTCACTGTCATTGTCATTTCCGTTGACTGGAAGACGAGCAACCAATTTCACCATATCCGAGAGCATGGGTGGCTGGGACCGCGTCAGATAGTAGATTCTTCCTCCGTTAGGCACGAACCCAAACTCGGACACGTACTCCAGCAAGTGGTTCACGATACCCCGTGCCGTGACCGGCATATCACTGACCAAGAGCCCCTGCACGATCCAGTAGGAATCCCAGTAGTAGCTTTCGCGGAAGCGGCCACCGGGCACAATCAACACGTTGGCAGGCTGGTTCAAACTCGGTTCGTCTAGCTTCCGGGGACGAAGGAGTGAGCCTTTCACGTGCGGATTGAGAATGCGTCCAAGACTCTGCCATAATTGATGCAGATCGAACGCCCAGTCTCGGAGCACTTCGTCTTTAATGCCAGCTACCATAGGCGGGTGGGACTGCCCTTGGAAGTCGAAAGGCGTGATTGGTAGCAGATCCGTTCCTGGCGGGTCAAAGTGGTCGTCAATGAACCGCCGCAGTTGTTGTTCGTGCGTGTCTTGGCCATTGGGTCGAAACTCGGTCATCGCCAGCTCACGACGCTGGAAATCCACCAAGATGTCAAACGCACTGCTGTTCTCTTTGATAGGCATGTCGACGAAGTACTTGCTGTCCGAGTAGACGTTGGCCATCTGAACAGCATGCAGCAGAGGCCCTCGACAGTAGATATCCATGGCTCGCTCCAACTCCACGTTGACTCCGAGCGGAACATTGACATCAGTAGGAGGCGGATGACTCTTCATGCGACGAAGAAAGGAGCGCAGGCGATGTCCACCACTCAGCAACTTCCCACCGGAGCGGTGCAGTGAGAACGCCGGCGCCTTGTTGACTCCATGGTCACTTGATCTAGTCGACAATAGCCTCAAACCGACAGCCACTACAGCCATCACCACCAGAATCTCTAGCACCCGGAGCAAAGTCTGACGACTCAGCAGGCCAGAACTCTTCTTCGGTGCAACAGCAGCAGCATCTCGGCGCTTCGGTGGAGCATGTACTCTACCACCATCCACCCGAGTCTCTGGAAGTAAGGGCAGCTTCTCCTCTTCACGCGCGACATCGCGGTCGTTCCACCACTTGTGCAAATCTGCAAGCAACGCGGCACGCTTCAGTGCTTCGACACCGTGCCCAGAGGCTTCTGCTGTGTAGTTGCAGCTTGAAGAGAAGCTCGTGGACGACGGAGACATCGACGGAGAACCAGGTGCTCGCTTGGACGGAAATTGAGGAATGGCGACGACAGAGCTGACTCACGACTAGCGCCCTAGGATCCAGTGCCTCGTTCTCGCGGCGCTTCCCAGAGCTCGACGTGTACGTTGATTCAACGGTAAGGGAAAAAAAACTGCTGTGAGTATTTATCGATGTCTCTAGATCAATTCTCTTACTAAGCAGTGTGACGTATACCTGTGATATTGAGTAAACATTAAATAACGATATTGTATCCATATAGGATATGTGAGGGGTTGAAGCAAGTACCCGGCGCACGCACGAGCGCCTGGAGACGACGGCTCTCTGCCGAACTCCTCGTCAGACATCAGTCTACGACGTCAAACGTCGGCAATATCCTGGTCCCAGCCACTCGATTCAACCAACCATTGTCCGTTGGGACGAGCAGTCGTACGACGCTCCTGCTCCAGTCCTGGAAAGTTTTCAGTGGAAACTTCAACTTGCTCAAATCACTGGTTGGCCTGACTTTAGCAGCAGAACAACCCAAAGCGAAAAAAAATCCTCGGCGCCGCACAAGGACCAACAACAAAAATCAAGACTGCAGAGTTTTGGGGGCCAAAGCTCATTACTACACTGGATAGTATTAAAATCTACGCGGATCTCGAATCAACTCGACATCGACTCAGGGACGAGCTCGGCATATCAGTAGTTCAACGCAGAAAGCAACACACAGCAGCAGCGCTGCTGTGTGCGAGTGAGTGCATGCAATTGCTTCTGTGTGTTACCCCCCTCCCATTGCCGTGTCATTTCGCACGGTTTGTGATGCAGAGAAGTTTGGAGGAATGAGCAACACGGCTCCAAATGCAAAAAGTAGCAACTAAACAAAGACTAAGGAGTGAGTGAGAGGGGAGAGCGCGGCATGGCCGACATTCGCTACACTAGCATTTCCATCGGTTGCCGCAGTTATGGCACATGACGAACACCGTCATCGGCTCATCGGCACTGCGCGTCTGCTTCTGTGTGTTACTGGTCTTGGACGACTTGCAGCGTCCGCAGGTGAACAGGCCCTTGGTGCCTTCGGTACCCGTCTGTTTCTGGATCTTGTCGTGGTTGGCCTCCGCCCAGTCCAACCGTGCCTCCTGGAACGCGTCATCACGCAGCTTCTCGATCTGAGCTCGTTTCTCCTCCGTGGCCAGTTCCTCCGCCGTCATCTTGATCAATTGGTCGCCGCTGACACTGTCGTCCAGCAGGTTCTGCCGCAGCTCTCCGTTCTTCTTCAGATTGAACGACAGCTGGCGGTACTTGGCCATGTACTCCTTCTTCTGCTCTCCAGGAGCCCCCATGTGGTACGTCCTCGCCATCGCCACTTCAATAGCCGCCGCAACTTGGCCAGGATCGCCACCCTCCGATGCTTCTAGAATCTCCTTCACTTTGGTGCGCACCGTAGCGCGCACCTTGTCCAGACCAGCAGGAATGAAGGATGAATTACTCACTCTCGCAGCCGCAGGCTTCGGCGCCGCCTTGAGCCCGTTCGAACCGAAGCTGCTGGCCTTGGGAGACGTCTCCTTCTTGTTGCTGCTCTTGCTGCTGCTGGACGCCTTGCGCTCCGGCTCGGGAGTAGCTCCGGGACGAGGGGACAGCGCCATGTTCTTCCACGACTTGACCAGCAGACGCGCCAGACTCGCGATCTTCTCGTTCTCGTGTTTGCGCAGCTTGCCGACCGTGTGGCCCATCTTCGTCTCCTTGAGGATGGCGTACGTGACGGCGGCCTTTTCCAGGGCGCGCAGCACTTCTAGCGCCTCGCCCTCGTCTGTCACGTCGCCACGTGTGAACTTGAGCAGGCGGCGGTGCAAGTGCTTGGCGTCTTCCATGATGAGTTGAGTTTGCTGCGGCTTCTGCGGGGGGGGGGGTTCGAGGCGAAATTTGGTGGACGAGATCCACGCGTTGCGCTTGGGTCTTTCGAGGCTTCTTGGCTACTAACACGTGGGGGGGCTTACCGGTACACGTCGCGTACTACTGGCGTTGGGCTCCTTCCTCTCGCTCTCGCTTGGACTGACTGGTCAGTCCCGAAAAGCCCTGTGAGCTTGATGTGCACCACACTACTACCTGATGTGTCACACTTAAAATGTACGACACACCACATTGCAGACATTTGCCGAGTTTTGCTCAGTTTTGCCGCCAACGAGATGACGCAGCAGCAACCGGAAGTGGCGACCGCAGCGCTGAACGACACGGCAGCTGGAGCGTCCAAGAGCAAGCCTCCCAAGCCTGCAACCAAAGGTGAAGCCAAGACCAAGTCCAAACCAAAACCGAAGCCCAAGCCGCCAGCCAACACTCTGGACCGATGGTTCAAACCTGCGCCTAGTGCCGCGAAAGACAAGAAAATCAGCGATAAACCCAATGAATCAGTCGCTGCACCAGCCGGCAAATTCGATGAGAAGCCCGTGGTGAAGAAGAAGATTTCGAAGGAGGTGGGCGCGTCCAGGAACTTTGTGCAGCGCTACATCCACATCACGGACGAGTGTCGCGTGTGTGAGAGCGCGAAGACGGAGGAGACCACCCGCTGTGAACTGCGCTGTGCGACGTGCTCCATGACGGTGCACAAGAAGTGCTACAATGTAAAGGGCGAACTGCCCGAAGGAGACTGGAACTGTCGTCGCTGCCAGTTCATTTATGACGCGACGGCGTGGGAAGACATCAGCAGTCTGGTCGGGGTGGCCATGCCCGAAGGCGTCACATTCCCAACGTGCAAATCGCTGGATGATCAGCAGAAGCTTCACAAGTTGCACACAGATTGTGACTTTGCTGCCGTGTTCTTGTTCTTGCAACGTTTCCGACGACTTGGACTGAAGCTCTCGAACGTAGTCACGACGCTCGAGGTGAGGGAAATATGGTGCAGTCACATGAAGTTCCAGAAATAATGCGGTTAACTGTACTCTTTTTTCTGTGTTGATGTCGTTCGTAGAGTCTGTCCAACGCATTGCTGGAGCCGAAAGAGGACGGGCTGTGTGAAGAGTTACACACACGACTACTGACCAATATTAATGTTGGCATGTCAAAGTACGTACAGTACCTACTTCTATATGATTGCCCCCGGTGCCACTAACCACTAACTGACCGCTCATTGATTGTTCATTGCAGGAAGTATCCTTGGTATGTTCACCTGTTTCGATTTCTTCGAGAGGCGGAGTACCCACCTGCCATTGCGGAGGGCACGGAGTTTCCGAGTAGCAGCAATGAGGCGGAGAAGCGCAAAGAGGTCTACTTTGACCTGCCATTGGCGGAGAGGGTAGCGATCCTGAAGTTTTTGTGTGAAATTCAGTTTGACCGCAATGATGCACTTGTTGAGCAGGTTGATGACGAGGAAGCAGAGTCGATGGTAGGCTGGGCACTCAAAGTTTGTCTTCTCTTTTTGAACGCTTAGTGCTCGGTAACTAACATTTGCTGCTGCCTTGAACAGAGGAATGAACCTATCGGGGTAGATGCCGCTGGTCGCTCCTACTTCATTTTGGAGGATGCTGCTACTGTCCCCAATGCAGCAGTGTGGATATGTCGGTGTGCGAAGGTTGGCGGTACGGATTGGGAAACGGTCTGCAACGATCTTGAATCCGTGGAGTCGCTTGTGGAGCAGTTGTCGCTATCGGTTGAGTCGGCAGATTTGCAGCTCTGGCAAGCATTATCTCGTGGTGCTCTTAAGAAACTCACACGCCAGCAGGAGAAGCGGAAACGAAACGAGCGCTGGAAGCACGAGCTTGCTGTGAGCGGGGTGGTGGGATCGTCCGGCAACCTTGAAGGTATTGGGTGGCGCTCCTTGCGCAACCGTCAGCAGGTGAATTACGCGAACATTGATGCCGAAGAAGAGGAGGAAATTGTTGCTGATTCAGACAAGAGTGGCGATGAGGAGGACGCTTTCGAGGCCAAAAGTGACGAGGATGCTGATAGCGAAGCAGACGGAGACGATGACGACGAAGATGAATCTCGGCGATCGACTCGCAACAGTGAGGCGCTGACCAAGAAGCGGAATGCTGAGAACAGATCCACAAGTAGCAGCAAGCGGATACGGCGCTCGGTACGTGCAGCTTTTACTTTAACCCCTCTACAGTATCAGTGTGCTAACACTCCTTCTTTTCTTTGCCAGCCGCACGAGAATGACCACCCGGCTTGCGTCGTAGCAGTCGCAACCGCAGCAACGCGGCGACGACCTCCTCCTCACAAGACGAGAATGACAACCGCAACTCGGACAGCGATGACTCGGATGAGAATTGAGGGAATATAGCGAGCGTCGTGCATACCCTTTGGTCCACCGGCTATTATAGTGGTGGTGCAATGCTCTTGTCAGTCTCCTGTACGTAGCAGCTCCATCGTTTACGGACTCTAAGCGACACGCTTGTTGTTGCTGCAACGTCAGACATGTCCTTCAAGTTTATTTCAGCCAATCATAGCAACGTACAGTGCAGAAAGCATACAACAGACAGCAGCTTTTCCTTCCCAACAACGCGACGGCTCCAGGGCAGCGCGCGTCAAGGTCTCTCTGTGTGCCCGAGCCCCCACCAACACACCCCTCGCCCTCTCCCCTTCCGGTATGTAATAACAGCAGCTTATTCCTCCTCCACCTTTTTCTAACCAGAGTCTCTCCCTTCCCCCTTCACTGCATGTGACACCTTTGGCGTTCGACTATGAAGCTGTCGGCGTCCGTAGCGGCTAGCATGCAGCCCACGACGCTAGAGCCCACACCACTGTCCAGCGAGAATGGTCCCCTCAAGTCCGCCTTCGGGGAGGTGGTGCATCGCGGCTGGCTCAACCTCAAGACCCGCAGCATGGTGAACGTGCGGCCGAGACACATGCGCTACTGCATCTTGACGCGCGACACGCTGCTGCTCAGCACGTTCAAGTTCCAGCCCAGCACGGGCGACCTGCAGTCGGGACTGGTCAAGCCTCTGCGCAGCTACAAGGTGCTGGGGGTGGCGCCCTGGGACGGTCGACGCTTCGCCTTCCTCGTGAGTGTCAAGCAGGTGGACGACCACGCGGACAAAGTGCTAGAGATTGACGGCCCCACCGCCACAGCTGCTAGTGACTGGATCCATCACTTGAGAGTGTTGACGAGTCGAGAAGAGGAGGAGTGGCCTCCCAATACGTCTCTGGCGGCACTTGGAGGAAGCGATCAGAGCTCCTCCGACTCCCCGTCGGATGCGGCCAGTTTGGTTGGTAACAGCAAGAAGGAAGCGAACTTGTGGGTGAAAGGAGCGTCGGTGCATCGTGGCCTGCTAAATGCTTCCGGAGAGAATAATTGTTTCTTGAATGTGGTGATTCAGAGCTTCTGGCACTTGACGTCCATGCGGCACTTCTTGCTGCATGTGGAAGTGAAGGATGAGTCACGTAGCGTGGAGTCGAATGTGCTGCGTGCGCTGAAATCGATGATGACGGAGTACGACGACACGTCGAGTGGAGTTCTGCACTCACGTGCTATTCGCAAGGGATTGAGTGTGCTGTATTCGGCAGACAAGAACTTCCAGGAAGGCGCAATGTATGATGCGGAGGAGACGCTTCTTGCGCTGCTCAACTTGATGCACCAGCAGACGGAATCGACGGAAATTGAGGAGACGCACAAGACGACCATGATGGTGAAGTCGCTGGTCCGACTTGTGAGCGCTGATACATACGAGGAGAAGCCCCAGGCAGTCTTCGACGACAACAGCATCCCGCACCTGGTCTTTTCACACCAGATTTACGATAGATATGTGTGCGGGACTTGCAATCACAGCTCACCGTGGGACCTGTACTCTAACCTCGTGTACTCGACGTACGCGAGCGACTTGTACGCTTGCAAGTACGAATCTACGGAGCACATGTTCCGTCGACTCACAGCCCAGGAAGCAGACGTAGCGTCCAAGTGTGAGCAAAAGGGATGCGGTGGCAAGCTCGGCAAGGAGCGGGTTATCCATCGCTTTCCAATGGTGTTTGCAGTGTCAATTCTCTGGGCAACACAGAACGCGACGAAGGAACAGGTGCAGGGGGTGCTGAATAACATTGATGACCGCTTGGACTTGGCCAAGTGCTTTGATGCCGCTGGGCCGGTCATCCGCTTCAAAAACGGTGGCTTGCGTACAACATACCGCTTACGTGGTTTTGTTTGCTACTATGGGCGCCATTACGTGGCTCTATTCTACAGCACCGCACACAAGATGTGGTTGCTTTTCGACGACTCACGGGTGCTCGAGATGGGCTCTTGGAGCAACGTCGTCTCTGAGTGTCTGAAAGGACGGTTCCAGCCAGTTTTGTTGTTTTACGAACTCCCGGACCAACGTAAGGATTCGTCCGTAGGCATTTTCGTGAATGATGGCTCACTAAATGTGGAGAGACAGAAGAGCTTGTCGGTCGGCTCTCAGCCGGGCGAAATGATGCCGCCGTCTATCAAGGAAGAATCACCAGATATTGAGCGGCCATCTTTGCGGCGACAAGACGATGTAGAGCTTCACTGTGTGGATGAAGAAACAATTCTCTCAAGCGGACGAGGCGCACACACAGTAACAGAGTTGGAAGCGAACCCAGACTTTGAACTGGAAGAGCTGAGCCTTCGTGATTCCATTACGCAGAACATCACGCCGGTGTCTGCGGCTATCGCCATGTGCCCTCGTACAATCTCCATGAATGCACCTTTGGGCGAGGACGAGTACGACGTGCGCTTTGGCGAGTCACTCCTACTTGGTATGTACTTAGAGAAGATAGACAACGAGCTGTGTGTAACCAGCTTCCCGCGTGGAGCCAGGGGCGGCATGTTTGGCGCCGAAAAGTGCGGCCAGATCGGCCTTTTTGACACCATCCTGCAGGCCAACGGACATCCGCTCCAACACTACCAGGTGGATCGTGCTCTGAAGATGATCAAGGCTCAGACGCGTCCGCTTGTAATTCGTTTCCGCAAGTCCAAGCGTGTGCAGCAGCTACTCGACATGGGCTTCTCGCGCGAGCTGGCAGTAGAGGCATTGCAGAAGAACAATGGCGACGTGCAGGCGGCTGCCAATTATTGCTTCGAAACGACCAGTTAGCGTTGCGGGTGAGCGATAATGGACAAGTTGTAGGAAGTAGAAGTAGGTAGGAACTGCCAGCCGGCAAGCCAGCATTCAACAGCATCATGTCAATGAAGGTGTATGTATCGTGCTTCTGGCTAGTGTGGACCCGTTTGGGTAACATGCATCAGGGTAAACCAGTGTTGTGATCAGGTTAAGCATTTCATTCAATGCATTTGTCCTAAGTTTAGTAGACTTTTCAGGTTACGCGAAGGCAGCCACGAGCAGGGCCGTAGCAATGGCGCTAATCCCCATTTTCACAGACGTTGCTGCCGACGGGGTGGTGGAGGAACTCGTGCTTCCTGTGGAGTCACTGCAGAAGGTGCCGTTGTAGTCCGCCGAGCACGTGCATACGTCGTTCGTGCCGCATGTTCCGTGTCCGCTGCACACCACGTCTGCACTAGCCGTGGAATCGCAGAGCAGGCACTGGTTGCCCGTTGCCCCAGCAGCGCACGAGCATTCACCGCTGGTGGTGTCTTTATCGAACTCGCACGTTCCCTGTGTGCCGCACTGGGAGACGCTGCTGCACTCGTTGGACTTTACGGCTAAGCAGTAGTCGGACGAGTTGTAGCCAGCGTTGCACTTGCACTCATAGTCCTGAGCGAAGTCCACGAGAGGCGAGCACGTTCCCTGGCCGCTGCAAAGCGTCTGGGTTGTCGTGTTCCAGCCACACTCCTCCACTACCGTGTCGGTGATGTTCTGGATGTAGCCACCATTGTTTGTGACGTACTTGGCCTTGTCCAGACACTGGTAGATGCCGTTGATCACAGCGTATTCGTCGTTGACCGTGAAGTTTCGCTGGTAGCACTGTACCTTACCGGTGGCGTTAGCCGCGCTCACAGTGATGTCAGACTCGTCGTCCACGGTGCCGTTACTGCCAGCGGTGCTTGACACTGTGACATTATACTGCTGGTCGCAGTTGTCTACCTCCACGAAGGCGCAGATGGGCTGAATGACTCGATACTTGGACGGCCAGGACGTAAACGTCGGGCAGAGTCCGGCGATGCGGCCGCTGCACACTTGAGCGTTAGGGATGCACATGCTCAGCTGCTCCAGCCCAGCTACACTCGTGTCGACAGAGACGCATGCATAGTTGGCGCCGTACGTGGTGCAGTCATCAGTCGTCTCGCAGTGTCCGGGGAATGTGGTGGACTTGGCATCCGCGGAGACACCAGCGACCAGCAGCACCGCCGACAGAATCGAAGCAGACTTCATTGCGATAGGTAGACTTGGCCTTACAAGCTGGTTCAGACGTAGCTACGAGCGAGCAGATTCGAGAATGAAGCGGTTGTCGAGAAGACTGGCAGGACTGCCGGTCAGAATTACCAAGGTGGGAAGTTGCTCACCGCAACGGCCAGAGATACCCCCCTAAGTATAGGGCGGAAGAAACCATAGCCTTCCATCACCACCACCATCGAGAGACAGCAACCAGACTCGGACCAAAAAAGCGTCCTGCTGATTCGGGGAGTTTCGTCGTAGAACTTGGCGTAGAACGTGGCGTAGAACCTGGCAGCATCACTGGCGCAGAGAATGCCAAAGCGGACAAGATGGATGAATTTAACTTCCCGCACCAACCCACTTCTAATAATGAAGCGTGCAGCTACAAACGTTCTGCAACTCGCAGAGTGACACACCGCATCATTTTCGTCGACAGGACAGCATGTTGAAGTTGCCTTTATGTGCGTCACATCAGACTACGTAATCCACACCATCATCTAGCAATCCCCGCCAAATCGCATCGATTTGTACGGCCCACAACGCAGGGGCGTTCTGGGGGTCCAAGGGACTGTGCGGCCAGCGTAGAGTTTTGGTTCAGGAAAGATGAAGAGCGTCTCTCGCGTGGCGCAGAAGGCGCTTTCCCACGCGCGTGGATTCCGCACCAGTGCCGCTGTGGCCAATGCTGCGGCGGAGGAGCCCGCGGCCATGGCGTGCGTGTACGGCGGCCTCAAGGACGAGGACCGCATCTTCACCAACGTGTACGGCGAGGACACCTGGCGCGTGGACGGCGCGCTGCGTCGCGGAGACTGGCACCGCACCAAGGACCTGCTGTGCATGGGCCCGGACTGGATCGTGCAGGAGGTCAAGGACTCGGGTCTGCGTGGCCGCGGCGGCGCCGGCTTCCCGAGCGGTCTCAAGTGGTCCTTCATGCCCAAGCAGACGGACGGCCGCCCTTCTTTCCTCGTCGTGAATGCCGATGAGAGCGAACCCGGCACGTGCAAGGACCGTGAGATCATGCGCAAGGACCCGCACAAGCTCGTAGAGGGCTGTCTCATTGCCGGTTTTGCTATGCGCGCCCGTGCCGCCTACATCTACATCCGCGGCGAGTTCTTCAACGAGGCGCTGATCCTTCAGGAGGCCATCCACGAGGCCTACCAGCGCGGATTCCTGGGCCACAACGCCTGCGGATCGGGCTACGACTTTGACGTGTACTTGCACCGTGGTGCCGGTGCGTACATTTGCGGAGAGGAGACTGGACTGCTGGAGAGTCTCGAGGGCCGCCAGGGCAAGCCTCGCCTCAAACCGCCTTTCCCGGCCAACACGGGCCTGTACGGCTGCCCTACGACGGTGACGAACGTAGAGACTGTGGCTGTATCCCCGACGATTCTTCGTCGCGGCGGATCGTGGTTTGCCAGTCTGGGACGGAAAAACAACCACGGTACCAAGCTTTTCTGCATCTCTGGACACGTAAACAACCCGTGCACGGTGGAGGAGGAGATGAGCATCCCTCTCCGCGAACTCATTGATCGTCACTGCGGTGGTGTTCGTGGCGGATGGGACAACCTGCAGGCGTGTATCCCTGGTGGATCTTCCGTGCCCGTGCTGGACGAGGAGTTGTGCCAGGACATTATGATGGACTACGATGACCTGAAGCAGCGTGGTGGCTCCGGTCTGGGTACGGCTGCCGTTACCATTTTCGACAAGAGCGTTGACATGGTGGGCGCTATCCGCCGGTACTCGCACTTCTATACGCACGAGAGTTGCGGCCAGTGCACGCCGTGCCGTGAGGGTACGGGCTGGATGGAGAGCGTACTGACCCGTATGGAGACGGGTGACGCCGACCTTGAGGAGATCCCTATGCTGGAGGAGATCTCGCGCCAGATTGAGGGCCACACTATTTGCGCTCTGGGTGACGCCGCTGCCTGGCCTGTGCAGGGTCTGATCCGCAAGTTTAAGCACAAGCTCGTGGAGCGCATCGAAGACCCGTCCAGCTTCAAGCCGGAGGACCACTTCCAAAAATCGTGGCCTGGTGCTCCTCTTAAGAACCAGACTTGGGTAGACAAGTTCTCCGACGGCTCGGCTTACAAGTCCAAGGCCTCTGCGTAAGCTACGGCTGGCGTGGGCGTGGCCAGAGTACGGAATGGCGAGCGTGATATGTTGCACAGAAAGAAATGACTTGACACGAAAAACTACAAACACTTGCAGAATGGAAACAAACCACAGCGAATGGCTCGAGTTGTTCATGCGGAAGCCAAGGCAGGGAGGTCAGACGCTAAATACAAGAAAGCCGTTTGTTGCAAGCTTTCGAATTGTAGTAGCATTGCATATTTACTGGTTTGCTCTTGGCTCCTTTGCCACAGTTCTGGTAACCAACTCGTGCACTTTTTTTTCATCGCTGATCTGACGCTAGGAAAGCCATTTGGGTTTTTGCCTCTCGTCGTACTCAATCGTAGGCGTGAAGAACTCGATGAACTGCTGGTCAAGCAAACGCATTCGTGGGCCGGCAAAGCGGCAGTACTCGTCGATGATCGAAGTCAGTGACCAATTCTCCATTTTGCGCATGCACCCGATCACACAACCTGTACGGTGCTGCAACAGCAATGGCGACAGCAACACCATACCGATTAGCTTGAGCTCTTTCTAGCATTCCTATAATAGCTCAGCTAAACCACTCACCGTTCCTTTCGTGCAATGCACCAAGATCGGGTGATTTCTCACGTCTGCACAACCACCAACACGGTTCAGCCCACCAATACCTACATGCACGCATCAACATTGCCGTAGGCCAGTGTACCAAGTAGATGACGCAGTGCATCAGCCATTGCATCCGGGTTGATGCTGATGAACGGCTCCTGCAGTACTTTGTCAGTTAGAATTTAGTTCCCACCTCGAACAATTCATCACCTTCCAGTCGCCACACCTTGTTGCCGTCGATGGGGCACTGGAACACCTCAATGTTGTTCTCCTCGAAGAAGACCACGTTCTCTGGTTGGTGCTCTTGATGACACAGATATCTACACACCAATTGAGTCATGTTAAAAAAGTATAATCCCAATTGGGTATTAGAGGCTCTGGACGTACAGCACGGACTTGAGTCCGAGTTGCTGGAGGAACGCGTGGTTCTTCCGGTTGGGAAAGCCCGAGCGGTAGACGCCCGAGGCCACCATGGAGAAGTTGAGCGGCGGGATCAGCGTCTTCTCGTAAGTCGACATCGCTGCCCGCAGTTCACAAGTCCGAAATAGAATCGAGCAGCTCAACTAGGCAGATACTATCTTCTGATTGGACAAGACTGAGAGTATTCTCTCTTCTGATAGGACAAAACTGGACCTTCATGTTGGCCAACATGGCTACAGGTGCTGCTCTCTCACCTAGCTCAAATTGATCAACTTAAGCTTGCATAGGCTTGCGGGCAGCGACCACGTAGTCGAACCCAAAGCGTATCCTGCGTTGCTCATCCTTGGGAAGTCCTCCAGACCCGAACTCCTCTTCGAGACGTTCATCCACACGGTCGAGTGCTTGCTGCACGTTGGCAGCCAATTCACTG
This sequence comes from Phytophthora podocarpi, assembly GCA_001314375.1. NCBI lineage: Eukaryota > Oomycota > Peronosporomycetes > Peronosporales > Peronosporaceae > Phytophthora > Phytophthora podocarpi. Next base: position 54,212 of record LGSN01000385.1, on the reverse strand, counting down.
TCCTTGAACATCGGCACGTGACGTCTGCCCACCTCCAACTGACGGGCGATAGCCGAGCGTCCATACACATTGGCGAGACGCACGCTGTTGGTGACCTCCAGCCCCGCCTTCTCCAGCTGTCGATGCGACCAGTCAATCGGGTATTCCCGGTAGCAACGACGTCCAGCTAGCAGCAGACAAGCGTCACGCGTACGTGCTACCTCCTGAATCAGCTTCCCAGTCTCAATATCTTGATCACTGGCGCCTGCCGGGGCTTGAGACTCACTTAATGGCTGCAGTCCCACCAAGTAGATCCTGCCTCCAGGAGCCAACATGTTCTCCAGTCGAGCACAGATCTGGTCTTGGTAGTACGGTGCAAAGCCTTCGATAGCTCCAACCAGATAGTCTACAGTACAGTACACACCAAAAATATGCAAAGAAATCCCGTTGTCATGATGATGTATCAATTCGCTGCATCAAACAGTTGCAACTTTCAGTTTACCAGCGATAATGACGTCGAACGGCTTGTCATTTGCCATAAACTTGGCACTCTGCCAGTTGCCAGCGTGGACCTTCAATGGTGTGGCGTGTGGCGTCTTGGTGGGGCCAAATTCGGCCGTGAGCTCATTGGCCAGAGGCTTCTCCCCCGTCACAGCGACGACTTCCTTGATGAGGGAGGAGGCATCACTACGGAGCAGCCACGTGAGCGAGTGGCGGCCTGTGCCGGAGTCGAGGACGCGGCCCCACGAGGAGTTGGAAGCTTCGAGGTGCTCGCGCTCGCGCTCCTCGATCCAGCGGAAGAGAGAGTCCGTCTTGGGTCCGGGTGTCATGTCAAAATGCGAAATGATCAATGTGGATGGGAGCGATGTGGTGTACGCAAATTAGTGTTTTACAGGTAGACTGAAGGCAACTTCAACCACACCTGCCCATCTGAGTGGGGGGAGTGCCATCCTCGGTTGTCAACGGTGCGTTGTCTTTTCCAGCCAAAGGCACACACACCATTGTTGCTGTTGATCTGGCGTCGACGTCTGGGAGCTACATCTGCAGTATCTATCCAAATCATCGACGTTGTACATGTAGGTTACAAGACGCCTCACAGCTTTCACTTTCAATGCTCAAACCAGCGGTGCTTGACAGCTTGCTGTCCATCTCCTCTTTGCGATTCTCTTTCTTGTGCACTATACAGAGTCCGTCCCTCCAACCCCCAGTAGCTCGGTATAAATCTCCTTTCCGATGCACCTTTCAGTTTTGCTTATCCAAGCATAGCCGAAGTCAGGATAGGTACGATCTGCGACGTGTGAGATGCTAGATGGTACAAAAAGCAGGCCACCAAGCATTGCGTCCCAGCATCAATAAACTTCACCAGTGCGGTTTGACCTGCAAAATCCACCTACATGTTACATCGATGAAGATATTGGGTTGACTCACGCTGAACACTTTTAGTCATTTCATTATTGTACGATCCCAACATACCCGTTCTCCTGCATTCCGAGTTACATCAACGATGAAGATCCTTTCGCCCCGAGAGCCTCTCGTTCAGCTCCTCGTGCTGATGATACAACACGCGATTGTTGTGAGAAGCGCAACGTACCAGCAGACTGGCTATTGGGAGACCACCGACTGCTCCGGCGCCCCCTTCTACATGGACATCTTCCCGGAATTCAATTGCGGGCAGCGCAACATCACGTATAATTGCTCGCCCTTCAGGTTCAACGGCACGAAGTATTACCACACTGTCATCTGTGTCGAAGATACGCACATGTGGACCTGGAGCTACTACTAAAGTATGCCGTACATCATGATCGAGCAGTACGAAGCAGATTGCAGCGAGTACATCGAAGGACGAGTGTTAGTGGCCAGCGACAACTGCGTGAAGATGATCAACTCGACGTCGTACCAGTCGGCGATTGCTAGTATGGGGGACCTTGGCTCAGAGTCTCTTCAGCTCTTCATGGACGATGAGTGTGCTTCCACTCCAGCCAAAAACTTTTCGATTGAGAGTTCTGTAGTGGCGGATCATTCGTGCTACGACAGCGAGTACAGATTTTACTCGCAGAGTGAGTACACTTTTGATGAAACTGGTTCTGCGAGTGGTAGCGCATCCAGCGGTGACGGAGGAGCTCTCGTTAATTATAGTACCGGAAGCATGGGTAGCAGCGACGTCGGAATCTCCAGCAACATCAGCGAATCGAACATTGAGACTGCCACAAGTTCTGGTCTCGGGACTGGAGTCTTTGTCGGAATAGGTATTGCAGCGTTGGTGTTTGTTGCTTGCATCGCCTGGATAATTTACTGGTGGGGACGTCGGTCTGCAACACGAAATCCAGAATCAGCAGGTGGGGTGAGTGGGTATGTGAATGTTGTGCTGGCTACGGGAAGCTCACCAACAAACGCTTTCACTTCCGAGGCCAGTGGAGATGGCGCAGTACTCTGGCAAGACGAGATTATCTTGGGAGCTCGAGTCCCGCGCGAAAAAGTGGTCGTCAAGAAGTTGATCGCCCGCGGAGGCTACGGCGAAGTTTACGTCGGGACGTACAACGGAAAACACGTTGCAGTAAAAATGCTTCTTTCCGAGACTAGAAAGAGCAAGGCGCACAGAAGTCAGTTCCTAGCCGAAGTTAAAATGATGGCGACGCTGGGACATCCGCGCATTGTACGCCTGGTAGGAGTGGCCTGGGATTCTCCGAATGATCTCTGTGCACTGACTGAGTATATGGACGGTGGAGATTTGTGAGCTCTCCTCAATAAATACGACAAGAAGCGTCGACCCATTGGGTTCACGTACGAGAAGATCAAGATCGCGTTGCACGTCGCGCATGCTGTCGCGTATCTGCACTCGCTAGACCCACCTGTAATTCATCGCGACCTCGAAGAACATTTTGCTGACGCAAAAGTCGAGTGCCAAGCTAACGGATTTTGGGGTCGCTCGGGAGCATATCGATCGAACCATGACGGCGGAAGTGGGGACTTCGCTGTGGATGTCGCCTGAGGTTATGATGGGGAAGCGTTACAACGACAAAGCCGACATCTTCTCGTTCGGCGTGGTGCTGTCAGAGCTCAACACACACACCATCCCGTACGCACACGTCAAGTCCCGCGATGGGTCGGGCGGCCGCATGCCCGACACCGCCATCCTCCAACTCGTAGCCGCTGGCAAGCTTCACGTAGACTTTTCCCAAGGCAGCCCTGATTCACTCATGCAGCTCGGACTCGCGTGAGTTGCAGTGGACCCGAAGCTACGACCATCCACACCAGAGGTGCTCTACCGTCTGCAAAAGGTTATGCGGGAACTATCCAGCTATGCCGGATTAACGCAAGTGCTGCGCCAACAAACAATTCCGCCATCAAAGTAAATCAACCGCTTGCCATGTTTTCCCTCATAATTATTCGCTGAGACGTGAAGAGCCATTCGCGATATCCTCTCCAGAAATCGAGGCGATAGTCCTCGATGATCTCATCGTGCTGTCCTCTTCAACTCCCAAAATGTCAGTGCTTGAAGTCTCCCCTGCAGCCTCATGCCCATTAGTCGAGGTGACACAACGGGAAGCGGTCTCAATACGACGCTCATCGTCACTACTATCAATGGCCCAATCAACATGACTCAACGCGCCGTTCCCCTCCATCTCCTTCATTCGCTGCGTCTCCATCTTGTGGGCACCACAAAACCCGCTTCGGTCAGCGTGCTTATTACACCATTCGAGGCTGCATCTTTTGCCGCCGCCATGATCCCTACACAGTCCTTTCGTCGCTCGTCTCTTCGTGCAGCCCTCTATTTTACACCGCTTGCCTCCGCCGTGGGCGCCACAACGACCTCCCGGTTCCGCCACCTTCTCGCATCCCTCCACTTCACACTGCGGAGCTCCACCGCCATGAGCTCTGCACAGACTTTTGGTCCGAGCAACCATGAGGCAACCTGGCACACTGCACCGCTTGGCCTCCGTCGGTTTGCCACCATGCGCGTAGCACAGGCCCTTCCTCTGAGATCTCTTCTCACAGCCTTCCACAGAGCACGCTTTGCCCCCATGAGTGTAGCAGTGTCCCCCTTTCTGCGCAGATCGGTCGCAGCCTTCGACTTTGCATCGAATGCCTCCGCCGTGACTTTTGCAGAGCCCCTTGGACTTGACTTGGTTGGCGCAGCCTTCGTGTTTGCACAGTGGACGCTTGTTGGTCTTCTTGCCTTGAAGCTTCGCAGCGGATGGGGTGGAGGGACCTACGACATTGTGAAAGCAAAAGAACCACCAATTCTGGGTTAGATGCAACAGGAGGAAGGAACAACAAACATGTAGTTGGTGAGACTGTACTCATCGTCTCTGCTGTTGGCCGAGGAATCTTTTTTTATTTCTTTTTTATTAGGAATACTTACCGTATAGCAAATGTCATATCCAGCAGCCAAATACACGACGAACAGATATTCCTGTCAGACGTAATAAGCACAATCTTAACGGATTTGAAGGNAAGGAATTCCACCGGTGTCCTACATGTCAATACTACAGCCATGTGCATGTGCGCGTGGAAAGCTGTCAAGTCGCCCCACGCCCCAGCAATCCACTTCACCACATCGTTCCTCGTAGGTGCCACCATCTTGAATGACGCAGTTTCAGCCATCGCAGCCTCGTGCTTCTCCATCTGCTGCTCCGGATACGAAATCCACCGTTGACGGAGGAGCAGCTTGAAAGGGCGATTCCAGGCGAAATCTCTGCTCTGTCCAACCAAAGTGCCCTAGTTTGCTGTCCATCAAATTGGTGTCGGATATGACAGTTTTTCACGAGTGCACATTTTACTGAAATTCTGCTTGGCTAATATGATTTGTCGGATAAGACAATTTGCTATACGGTAGGCGTTTTTGTATAAGGCACCCGGATAAGTACGTCCTGCGACGTGTGACAAGGAACATGGCTACAGTTTCGCTACACGACACTTTCAGTTGCTCGACATCTCCTTCATGGCTGTTTGGAGATGGTAGAGCACTTCTGGAGTGGACGGTCGTGATTTCGGGTCGACGGAGACACACAAAAGTCCCAGTTGCATGAGGGAGTCTGGACCACCTTGTGAGAAGTCTGCGCGGAGTCTTCCGGCAGCTACGAGTTGGAGGATGGCGGTGTCGGGCATGCGGCCGCCCGATCCATCGCGGGACTTGACGTGTGCGTACGGGATGGTGTGTGTGTTGAGCTCTGACAGCACCACGCCGAACGAGAAGATATCGGCTTTAGCGTCGTAGCGCTCGCCCATCATGACCTCGGGTGACATCCACAAGAAGGTGCCAACTGCTGCCGTCATGGTTCGATCAGCACGCTCTCGAGAAACTCCGAAGTCTGTCAGCTTGGCATCCAAGTCGTGTGTCAGCAGAATGTTCTTCGACTTCAAGTCGCGGTGGACCACGGGAGGGCCCAAAGAGTGCAAATACGTGAGGGCATGGGCGACGTGCAACGCGATCTTGACCTTCTCGTACGTAAATCCTATCGGGCGATGCTCCGCGTCGTACTTGTTGAGAAGCGCTCTCAGATCCCCTCCTGCCATGAATTCCGTTAATGCACAGAGGTCGTTGGGCGAGTCCCAGGCCACACCAACGAGATGTACGATGCGCTGATGTTCGAGAACAGCCATTAGCCTGATCTCAGCTAGGAAGGCGATCCGGTGTGCGTTACTCTTCCTTGTCTCGGGGAGCAGCATTTTTACAGCAACTTCCTGTCCATTGTACGTCCCCATGTACACCTCGCCGTACCACCCACGACTGATAAGCTGCTGTATCACCACCTTTTCACGCGGAACTCGAGCTCCTAGAATCGCTTCGTCACGCCACAACGCTGATCCATCGCCGTCCGACTTGGCAGTGAACATTTCGTCTGCAGTTCTCGACGGTGCGCTTTCAGCCATATTCACAAATTCGCCACCTCCTTTCGCCTCATCCGCAAGCGTCGCGTTAGTCGATTCCTGTTTCCTTGCAGCGGAGCGACGTCCCCACCAGAAAACTAACCAGCTGATGCCTGTTGCGACCACCACCGCGACAATCACAAGCACGACAATGATACCTGTTCCAAGCCCCGAACTTGTCGTCGCTTCACCGACCACGGCTGCACTCGATCCACTGCTGCTTCCGCTCTCAGAACTAGCATCACGCACAGATCCTTGACTCTCAGTCGCACCGCTCTCAGAGCTAGAACCAGTCGCAGATCCTTGACTCGTAGTCTCACCGCTCTCAGAACTGGCAGCACTCGCAGATCCTTGACTCTCACTCTCCCCATCACTATCGCTGTAGCTGCCACTCCCTGACGTGTATTCACTCTCCGAGTAAAACTTGTACTCGCTATCGTAGCAAGAATGGTTGGACACCACTGCGCTATCGACGGAAAAACTCTTCGCTGCTGTGGTAGAACACGCATTGTCCGTGAACAGCTCGAGACTCTGGGAGCCGTCACTGCCCACACTGGCAGTCGTCGAGTTGATCATCTTCACACAACTGTCGTTGGCCAGGAACACTCGACCTTCGAAGTATTCGTCACAGTCGTCAGACGTCGTGTCGAACTGCTCCACCATGATGTAGTCCGTCGTCTCGTAGTAGCTCTTGGTCCACTCGTGTGTGTCGGCGACGCAGATGACGGTACGATAGTACTCGGTGTCATTGAAGGTGTAAGGCGAGCAATTGTACGTGATGTTGCGTTTTCCGCAGTTGAATTCTGGGAAGATGTCCATGTAGAATGGCGCCCCCGTGCAGTCGGTGGTCTCCCAGTAGTCCGATTGCTGGTACGTGAAGGCTGATGCTTGCTCTGTGGAAGTTAGGGTCAGCGTCAAGACAGCAAGAAACGTTGCAGTCGACGCCATTGCGCCTCCAAGCTAGTGAACTACAGGTTGTAGCGTGTACTTTGAAGCTGATCTGATTGTGATCGCTCCTTTGTGAGGCGACTAGCTCCATGAAGCGAAGTGAAGCCATCTACGTGGACGAGATTCGCTTGTAGACGAAAAGGGAATCTCGACTTGTTACAGTAGCAAGTCAATCCAGTATCCTGGACATGACGACCATAATTTGTTATGGTGCTGATGGCGCTTTTGGGTCCACGAGTGGTGCTGGCCAGCCAGTGAACGCAGACGTTGTTCGCTTGAAGTCCAGCTGATGTTGAAGTGCTCGAGACGATAATGTTGCACGTTTGTTGCAACAGTTGGAGCGACATTTCACTCAAAATATTGCTGGTCCCGATGTGTCAAAATTAGCCATGTGGGTGTCAACACATGCTCCGCAGCGAAACCCACACTTATCCAGAGCTTTCGCTACGGAGTCCAGGTCATCACCAAGCCCCATCATCCCCATGACCACTTCACCACCAGCTTCCAGTCCTCCAATGACCAAGAAACCATTAGTTTCAGTGTTCGATTGGGACGACACCCTCTGTCCGACAACATGGCTACATTGTCGGGGGCTGCTGGTAGCGCACGGGCTCATCGACGGAGCTCCGTCCATGGAGATCGAAACTTTCGAGCAGAAAGCAGCGCCGTCTCCATTGACGCGATCGGGTCGGCAACGACTGGAACAATTAGAGCACCAAGTTCTGGACCTTTTGCAAGTCGCGGCTCGACTCGGCCCCGTGTTCATTGTCACAGCAGCTTCGTTGCCTTGGGTGGTGGCCAGCGCCGAACACTTTTTGCCTCGGGTGCGACAGTTTTTGCTGGACAACCAACGCCTGTGTGAGGGTGGACAGAGTGAACGGGTGCAGGTGGTGTCGGCGAGAGATTGGTACCATCATCATGTCGGTACGGGGGGTAGCCAGCTTGAGTGGAAATGCGCTACATTTGAAGCGTTATGTAGCCATTTGAAGGTCCAGGATGTTTTCACGAGGTTGAAGACACGGACAGATTTGGTGTCGATTGGAGATGCGAGGTTTGAACAGGAGGCGTGTGTGAGGATGGAGATGAAGGCGAGCGAGTTTTTGCGCAGTAAGACGATGAAGTTTGTCGAACAGCCGACGTTGGAGGAATTAGTGGAACAACTTCAGATGACGTGCTCCATGTATGATCGCATGTGTCTGTATGACTGCGGTTTGCATCTTTGTGTGACGCGAAAGCAGAAGGGAGAGGGTAGCCATTTGCAGCATGGTTTTGAAGATGCAGGAAAAGTTGTTGAGGGTAGCGAGTGCGCACTGGAAACTTTGCAGCTCGTGCAGGTTGACAGAAGAACAGCGTTAGAAGGACCGACTGCAAGGGAGAGTGACGCTAAACTTCGACAGCTTTTAGTCGCGGCGGATTCGTTAGCTCACAAGGCCCATTTTGCAGTCGCAACAGCGAGAGGTGACCTTATCCGCAACCAAAATGAATCGCCACTTGCAGCTGTGCCGGGACTTCGAAGCTGAACTAGAAAGGATAGACAAGAAAGCAAAGCCATACCGTGCTTTGCTACAATAGCGATGGATTTGATGCAGGGTAGCTACGTAGAAATTAAACTTAGTGCATTTTTGAGCCCCGCGCGGCCTTACTTATGAATCTGAATCCGCTTCAGTACCGTGTCAGAGCCAACGATGTCATCGGCATCGTCTATTGTAGTAGGTCCTGGTACTTGGTGAGGAAAGTAAGAATCGCGCCGTTGGACCAGCCAAAACCAAACTGCGGCGTGTACTCGCCACCATCGCCGACTCCACCAAGTTGCTGAGCGTTGTACTTCTCAAACATGAGACCGGTTTTCTGCCAGGCCACGAAACCAGCCTTCACCCACGTCTGCACGAGATGTTTTGCAAGTGCGCGCGATTTTGCGGTGCTTGCCGCCTGCAGACCTTCAATGATGATATCCTGCACGGGCGGCCAGGCATTAGGCGCGTCCCATTGCTGGCCCGTAACAGAAGTCGTGGTTTGAACACCGCCTTCTTGCACCAGCCCTGACATTTCCAGAGACGCCACGATTTTGTCCAGTCGAGCTGTGTTGGAGACATCGAAAGCTCCTCCCCACAGCGGCGAATAGTCGGACACGGACACCACTTGAGAATGTTCGCGGGAGTCTAGCAAATAGTCCTTCCAGCATCCCTCCGACTCGCTCCACAACACGGCGTCCATAGCCCTCACGCGGTCTTTCGCTGCATCAAGGAATCGTGCCGAGGCTACGGAGTTTCCCAGTACCTCATGGAACTTTGCGATGTTGAGCTCCACTCGGTGTAAAATCGAATTCAGCTCCACAGGAATCACCCGGGAGGTGCGACTCGTTTCAAGCGTAGAATAGTCGCCGAACCATCGACTGCTGAAGTCCCAACCGCTTTCTGCCCCAGCGATGATTTCGTTGTAGAGCGAAGCCTTGTCCGTGGTTTCATTTTGATTGGCGAATGCAGCGGAAGCCGTACTAACGTCCTCACGGTACGATTCAGGTCGCGGTTCACCAGCATGCGCTTCGTATCGGTTCAGCACGAAGGTCTCACTTGCTGACTGCGAAGACGCTGATCCGGGGATCTCGACAGCGTGTCCATGAGCGCCACGATGCATCCAGAAATTGTATTCACGCTCAAGCAAAGGCACGGTAGCGCGCAAGTATTGAACGTCCCAAACGCTCGTATCTTCGTCTGTGGTATTTCCACCTTCAACCTTAGCAACGAGCCGCACCATGTCCGAGAGCATCGGCGGCTGTGAGCGCGTTAGATAGTAGATGCGTCCGCCATTGGGGACATAACCAAACTCAGCCACGTATTCGAGCAAGTGATTGACGACTCCGCGAGCTGTTTGGCGCAACCCGCTGACGAGCAGTCCCTGAACGATCCAGTAGGAATCCCAGTAGTAACTCTCGCGGAAGCGGCCACCAGGCACAACGAGCACGTTCTCCCCATTGAACTGACGTGCTAATGCGCTTTGAGACTCGCCAGGTGCAGCCACAACAGGAAGCGAGTGGAGAAACGAGCTCATAGACACTTGATCTGTCGAGGAAGACGCTGGGACGCGAGCCAGCACCTTCCATAGCTTGTGCAGCTCCATCGCCCAACCACGCAGACTTCCATTCCTGATCTCTGCGATCTGCGGTGGTATCTCTCCCTCTTGATAATCTGGCGGGGTGGTCGAGACCAATTCCGCTCCTGGCGGGTCAAAGTGTTGGTCTACAAACGTGGCAAGCTGCGCTTTCCACTCCTTTCCTTCCGTCTTGTTGCCAAAACTCGCTTTGAGTTCCTCGAACTGGGTCAGAACTTCGTCCACAGACGACGTGGCCTTGATGGGCATGTCCACGAAGTCTTTGCTGTCCGGGAAGATCTCTTGCATCTGCACCTCATGCAGCAACTCGCCTCGACAGTAAACACGCTGGAGCTGCTGGAGCTCCTGGTGTCTGGGGTTCTCAACCGCACGACTGACGCTCTCGACCGACATGAATTCCGTCATCACAAGATCTGGAGCAGGACGGATGTACCGGCGACCTAAAGCGAGAGAACTCGTAACGGACCAACGCAGCAGCAAGAGTAAGAGTGATAAACGTGGAGCGCGATGAGAGACCATTGGGATCCACAATTAGACGACGCAGGATATCGGTTGTCGATGCGCTTGAATGTATCAATAGAAATGGTTACGTCGGACTCGCCTCGTATTAATAGGAGGAACTGAGGCAACTGTGACTGTAATGGACAAGGCGGGAGAAGAGCACTACTTCGGGATAGTTCCTAGGCTTGTTCACATGTGTTGTCAGTCTATTGATAGGAAATGCTCCGACATGTGGTCACTTCAAGTACGTGTAGCCAAACTTCAAGCAGTTCTGACTCAAATGAGAACGAATCATAAAAGCTTTTGGCGTTGACATCAATGAACGCTTCACATTAACGTGCTCGCCACGGGTTTGACGGGCAGGATGGTAAACTGAAAGACAAAAGCGACACTACAGAAAAGAGAAAAGCTGGAGAGGGTTGGCTGGGGCTGCAGCCTCCGAGAACTCAAGTTACTGGCGGAGGTTCTGCGCGGCCGAGTTGAGCGTGGTGAAGGTCGACGTATCCGTGGTGGCGCCAGATACGCCCGTCTTCGTTACTGGGTCCGCACCGGTGGATGTTTGCGCCGCCTGAGACGTGTGCGGATCCGCAGCACTGGGAGTCGATGATGCCTGGGCTGTAGCGGTCGAGGTTGCCGTCGCCGTGCCGCTGGCCGTCGTTGACGTTCCAGTTGCAGAAAAGAGGGTACTAGCGGTCGTTGGAGAGGTGTTGGCCGTCGTGGAAGTACTGGAGGTGCCGGTATTGGCTGTTGAAGTTTGCTGTGTGTCCGTCGACGTGGACATTCCGGTGCCGGTGTTCAAGCCGCTGGTCAGTCCATTGCTCAACCACTCGTTAGTCCACTCGAGATGATCGGCGACGTATCATCACAAAGAATGTCCGGAGTCAAACCAGTGCTCGTCAAACCAGTGCTCGTCAATCCGCTCGTGAGTCCGCTAGACACGATCGAAGGCGTATTATCGTCGCATGGAGTATCTGCGGTGATGCTGGTTAACCCGCCGCCCAACCCACCGGCCAAGCCGCTCGTCAATCCGCTGGAGAAAATAGAGGAGGTGTCCTCATCGCAAGGAGCATCCACGGTGCCACCAAGCAAGGGCATGCTCGCGGTGCTGGTCGAATCGCAGTCGTTGCCCGTGAAGAATCCCGTGAGGCAGGCATCGGAAGTCGAGAAGAGGACTCCCATGGAGGCGGCGACCAAGGCGAGTTGAACGGCGTTGCGAGCGATCATGTTGGCGCGTGGTCGGTTGGTGCTGGAAAGAGTACACTCTTGGTTGTAGTTCGCAGGAAGCAAATTGCAAAGTGAAGGTATGTCAATACCAGCAGCTCACCACTAGCGGCAGACCATCGGACTCGCATGCATACCAACCTCAAACCATTTTCAATTTTTTGAGCTTTGTGCAAAAGCGGTGGTCGGCTTCTAGTCATGATGACCAACTTAACAAGTTTCTCCACGCTCTCACGAGTCAGGACAGCCATTCCTTTTGTCGTTGTACGGCTCAGGCCGATTGGTTCGCCGGTAGAAGTCCTGAGGCAGGCAGGGGACAGACAGGAATTGTGACGCGAGGGTATTCTTCCTTGAGTGCAGGTTCGGATCCGATTTGCATTAGTCGTAAAGAGGCTATCGCACCTTGTAGTGCAGTTGTCGCCATTCAGCTGCCTCTAAATGAACACACAAACCAAGGCGTACGGACACGGCATTGAGCATTGATGTTGCACTAACGTTACGCTGTATATGCGTCCAAGTTCGTTGGATACTCATCCTTTCACGTGGTGAGATACTTATCCGCGTAAAGATCAATGAATCGACTGGAATTGCCACAACACACTTTCAATTGTCTTCACCTCTACAAACTATATCGGTGCCACTCTGCATTTCTGCATTACCGTAGCACTTCCATTGTGGTCCATAACAAACCGCCTGTACTCTCATACAGCCACACTCAACACCAACACTACGTCAGGAACTTGTGCACCTTCTTGGAATTGTACCAGCAGCCACAAAGCACGCTTTCAAATTCTCTAGATGCTACACCGCCGGTAGAGCAGGTGACAACAAACTATCCGCTAAGTTCTGGGTCACAAAGGTTGACACCAACACGGCAGTGCTGGTTGGTGCGCTTCCGTGACGGGTGCATTCGTGATAGCAATTCGAACTGCCGGAACCGGAGTATCCGTGCTGGTGCCTTGCGACGTAGCATCGATCGGGGACCACCGAAGCCACCGAAGCCAACTTGACGTCAATGACAACGTCTACTAAGACCGATGGGGTCGATGCTGCCGTCCCTGAAGAAGTACTAACTGTACTTGATCGTGGAGTAGGACCGCCCCTACCAGCCATTCGTGTCGTATCTAACCCACCATTCCAAGTCTTCCCAGCCGACGTGGTAGTGGACTCAGCTATTCGTGTTGCTCCAAGACATGCTGGTGTCGTTCGAGCCGTCTTGTTCAGCAGCGGTGGGCTCATCTCTACCCACCAGCCACGAGACTGACCCGGTAAAACCAATCGTCCTGGCACTATTGTTTGTTACCCCTTGCGGCGTACTCTCATCGGGTGGGCGTGGCATGATGCCCTCAAGTGCTTTAGGTACTACGTTCTCAACCAAAATGCTTAAGGGTCGATTTCTGTTGCGTTTGGCGGGGAAAATGATAAATGAGCGTTCACGAACATACGAAGTACAAGAACTCAAAGTGAAATCTGCCATTCGAAAACACATTAATGGTATGCAAATTCAGATCTCAGTACCTGGCACAGTTGAAGACTGCGGCCGAAGTCATAGATGGCACCACGCTAACTTAGAATGCGCAGTCCGACGTGTGAGGGGTCGTCACAGCGGGCGTCACAGCCGGGGTTTCTGGCGTGGGGGGAACCTGCTTGCCAGGGTTCTCCGGGGTAGGAGGAACACCCTGCGTCGGGATTTCCGGGGTAGGCGGCACACCCTGGGTCGGAACCTCCGGGGTCGTAGGCGTAGGCGTAGGCTGCTCCTGCGTAGGAACGTTCGGAGTAGGCGGCACACCCTGCGTCGGGATTTCCGGGGTAGGCGGCACACCCTGGGTCGGAACCTCCGGGGTCGTAGGCGTAGGCGTAGGCTGCTCCTGCGTAGGAACGTTCGGAGTAGGCGGCACACCCTGCGTCGGGATTTCCGGGGTAGGCGGCACACCCTGGGTCGGAACCTCCGGGGTCGTAGGCGTAGGCGTAGGTTGCTCCTGCGTAGGAACGTTCGGAGTAGGCGGCACACCCTGCGTCGGGATTTCCGGGGTAGGCGGCACACCCTGGGTCGGAACCTCCGGGGTCGTAGGCGTAGGCGTAGGCTGCTCCTGCGTAGGAACGTTCGGAGTAGGCGGCACACCCTGCGTCGGGATTTCCGGGGTAGGCGGCACACCCTGGGTCGGAACCTCCGGGGTCGTAGGCGTAGGCGTGGGCTGCTCCTGCGAGGAACGTTCGGAGTAGGCGGCTCATCCTGCGTGGGGACCTCCGGGGTAGGCGGCACACCCTGCGTTGGGGTCTCCGGCGTGGGCGTGGGCTGCTCCTGCACGGGCGTCTCCGGGGTCGGCGTAGGCTCATCCTGCGTGGGGACCTCCGGGGTAGGCGGCACCTCTTGCGTAGGGGTCTCGGGCGTAGGAGTGTTGTTGTCTTGGTCAGGAGTGTCTTGGTTCGGGGTGTTGTTGGAACCATCTTTGTGACCGTCGTCTTGGTTCTGCTCGTGGTCACCCTCCTCCTTGTGCTCGTGGTCGCCCTCCTCCTTGTGCTCGTGGTCGCCCTCCTCCTTCTGCTCGTGGTCGCCCTCCTCCTTCTGCTCGTGGTCGCCCTCCTCCTTCTTCTTCTTGTCCTCCTTGTCCTCCTTCTGCTCGTGCTGTCCCTCTTCGCCCTTATCCTTGTTGTTACCCTGGTCGGTGTTGCCCTGGCTGGGGGTGTTCTGGCCGGTGTAACCATCGTCCTGGTCACCCGTGTTCTGCGCCTGCGAACCGCGGAGACCGCCGCCGGCACCCAGGTTGCGCTCGATCTGCAGGCCCTCGACAACGTCGTTGGCCTTAGCATCGTTGGTGTTTTGGCTCTCAGTCATCCAACCCCAGGCGGCATCAGTGGGCGACGCAGTCGAGGCGACGATTGCCGCCGCGAGCGCAATGTGCGCAATGATGCGAGAAAGCTGCATGCTTGCGAGAAGCTTGCGAGGTACGTAGTATTGGAAGCGGGCCTCCAATTAAGCAAACGTTGTTTGCTTGGCTCGGCAAATTGCTGAATGAGCTCTATTCTTTCATGAGTGAGGGCGGGGCTTGAAAGCCTCAAGGCCAAGCCTCGAGGGTATCGCTTTGCTCTTCATGGTTGCTGGGTCGGTCAACCAAATCCTTACGAACAGCACACTGGCTTTGTTCAGAAAGGGGGCAGGGGAGCTCGTCGCCTCGATGTGGAGTAGGGTCGCAGGGATTTTTCTTCCCGGAGCGTGTCCGAAGGCATCGACGCTGCTTCTACATGAGCTCCCTCGTGGCAATTACTGCACCGGTTGTCTTCGTATCAGCCGTCGTGTGCAACTTGCGCTCTTCGACGGCGACAATCGAGGGCTGCCGTTTGTGATTCCTCGACGGCTGTAAATACATGTGCAGTCGAAACGGTTGCAATTTTCCGGTCCGACATCCTCCGAAAATCTCGGGGAGGCAGGTTCTTCTGGTGAGCCGTTTAAAGACGCAGTCATGTTGTTCGGTGCGTTTTGTTGAGGACGCGTGCTTGCTGTGCACGGAGATTGATGTGGAGGCTTCGTTACTCACCAGATCGGAGGCAAAAGCTGGCATCTTCGTACTTACGGTAATTCAGGAATTTTCTTTTGAGGTCATCAAATGTTATAACATGTAGTATCGAATGTAATATATTCCTTTAACCGGTACCAGTTTACTCCAATTCCACATAATCTTGAGAAAATTGTACTAGCACCACAGCGTTGCTATTCAGACAAAATACTGTACGTGTACAATTTGGATCTCGCTCACAATCAGATTCGCCATGCTTCAGCGACAAGTTGTCGTATCCGAACTTGCTCGGATATAGTCTTCGTTTTTTTCTGTTCGTCTGTCGTTGCATTGCAGCCTCTATGGTATGGTCGTCCACATTGTCAAGAGTGTCCTCTGCATCGACGAGGCTTCCTGAAGTGCTCTTACAGCTGCAGACGCCGGAAAGCATTATGAGCCATTACCCGAGACAAAAAGCGTCTCAATTGCGATCAGCAGCCACCATACGAGGTCACATGGCCACCTCCATCTGACGGAGTCATCGCCTCCGCTCTGAACTTGAGAGAGTATCAAGTATGCGCCACTGAAGTGGACGGCCGATTGAAGTGCGTAAAGGCTCCGCGAAGCTTGCTCGCTCCCTCTGCGTTTCCTGCCGTGGCGCAGAAATTTTGCCCGAGCTTGGGATTTGTTGGCCGCACGTTGCCCAGCACTTGCTGCTCCGTGCTGTTGCACTATGCGAGACTCGTCTGTCTACTCTCCAGCCACATCGCGCTCACCTCGAATCGAAATCTCGTCGAGGCTCGACGTGATTGTCCGTCGTGCCGCGGACGCAACCACGCACGAAAGCCGGGTCAACATCCAGCAGCCGTCGCATGACGCAAAAGTATCCGACAGCTTGGCGCCTCGAGGTGTCGATCCACTGCGTTACGGTAACGCCGTTACCTGCTCACGTCCCGCGTGACTTCAACGTATGTACGAGCGAGCGGTGATCGTCTCCGGAGCAAGGAAAAGCTGAGTGCGCTGAGGTCCAGCTTTTCGGGATGATGTTTCTTGTCTATTACATGTATTGTTGTGCATTGCATATATTTTGGTATAACCGCATTGATAAGTGTTAAAAACTCAATTTTATTATTTAGGCTAACTCCTAATTACGACTTTCTCGTTATAAAGTCGGTTTTGAAAGATCCTCAAAACTCGTGATTACGCACCGTCAGTAGCAGACCGAATTGCATTGCTGCGAGTGCAATTGCGAGCGATTTGCTCGCATTTCATGCTTTTACAGAGTGCAAAATAAAACCGAGCTCACAGTTCTCACAATCCTCCCCATTTATCTAAAATTGAAGTCTGTTTTAGGTGCTAAAATGGACGGCAAAATAGCTGCAAAGCACAATAATACATGTATTAACACGGGAACGAACATCAAGAAAGTCGACCGTCACAGGAAAAAAAGCTGGGTTGTTAAAAAGAGGGAGTGCATGTTGCCAGTCCAGCTTGAGCTTAACCGCAACCGACTTAACGAGGTTCAATGGATTCTAAGCTTTGAAGACTTACTCGCTATCGAAGATATTCTCACCTTACTGTAGTGTACTTCGAAGTATTTTTGTATAAGTTTTAGTCCGTTTTCAACTTGTTGACTCAAATTATTATTTCGTGAAATACCTGAAGCTGTTCCTTGGCTTTTTGTGTTCGAAAAAACTGATCGGAACCATACAAAACAATTTTTCCCACAAACCATTGTTCGACCCATGTCGAACACGGCCTTACGCTGACTGCGCTCATTAATAATAGACTCAGATCGGAGGAGGTTGTTTTGCTGCAGTTACGGGCTCGCTTCCCTCGTGGTAATTGAATGTACGGGGCCACGTATCCGTTTGCTACGACGTAAGGACGGCTGACGACTGGGCCATTAGGGCCCCATTCGGTATGCTTGCCGAGCTGCAAGTAGCGTTCCAGAAACCGCGTTTTTCGTAACAAAATAAGATCTGTAGATTTTGGATTGATGCTGCAAATATTTGGATGCTCTAACTCTCCATATCGAGCAATTTAAAATGATGGTATTGCTGGCCTCTCAATCGTTCTCAAGTTATCGGAGCTCTAACTTTGGTTCTGGAGCCTATCCAGGGCAAGTTGCCTTCGACTTTTGATGCGTCAGCACTTTGCACAGTCGCAAATTTGATTGCAGGTATTTGTGGCCTTTGATTGGTAGCTGGCGTTACAATATGACGACAAATGAGCGTCTTGTTGCTCCTTGCCGATTTCCACAGGTTCTCATGTTTTGATTTTGGCTGTTCTTGTTTTGATTTTGACTTCTCTCAATTTGATCTGGAAATGGTGTACCGGTTCATGTATTATTAATAATACACTAATCAAAAGGCCACAACTGCCTGCTATCAGATTTGCGACTGTGCAAAGAGCTGGCGCATACCAAAAGTCGAAGGCAACTTGCCCCGGATAGCTCCAGAACCAAAGTTAGAGCTCCGATAACGTGCATTTGAGAACGATTGAGAGGTCAGCAATACCATCATTTTAAATAACTCGATATGGAGAGTTAGAGCCAGGGCTTCGCAGCAGACGCTGATACATGTACCGGTATTAATACCTCCGTCTGAATCAGACCGTCTAATGAATTGGTGCCATCTTTGCAAAGTGAAAATTAGAGCAATCCCACCGGCCAAAAGCTAAATTCTCGCTAATTAGTGCGAAATCCCGCATTTAACGTTAGGTAGGTAGGTCGATACATCTAATTAACTGCCAGATCTTATGTCGATGACAGATATGGGGGTACCCATCTCCATTTCACAGATTTTTCCCCATTTCGACGAGGGAACAAAAAAAGATGCTTTGTTGCAAACCTTATGAACGCATAAGGTCCACCCCCGCGAAAACGGGGGGCACCACTGTACTTCCAAGTACCGGTATAGCAGTAAGGTGTCAGTCCAAGTCTCCTCATCAATTTTGTTTTGCTGTTTGCTGTTTGCTGTTTGCTGTTTGCTGTTTGAACGCGTGTCCAATGGAGCCTGACAGTACTTCAGTATATAGTAGTACTAGTAGTACTACAGTAGTCTACAGCTTCGACAAATTGCATAGCGCTGGTACAGCATGGCTCGAATGTGATTGCTTACGTGGTCAAGAGCGGAGTGATCGGATCGGGTGTACCGGTAGAAAACTTTTGAATGAACATTGATTTGAATTGCTACTTAACTTAGCGTACTACGCACTAAATGTAAGAACCGTTGGAGTCATGGTCAGCAATCTCTCGACCCGTAGTCAGCTCAGTAATTACACACCCTGCTTCTGGTTCTGCTCGCCCTGCTTCTGGGACTGCTCACCCTGCTTCTGGGACCCCTGCTCCTTCGACTTGTCCTTCTTTTCGTCCTTCTTGTCATTCTTCGACTTATCCTTCTTGTCGTCCTTCTTGTCATTCTTCGACTTGTCCTTCTTTTCGTCCTTCTTGTCATTCTTCGACTTATCCTTCTTGTCGTCCTTCTTGTCATTCTTCGACTTGTCCTTCTTTTCGTCCTTCTTGTCATTCTTCGACTTATCCTTCTTGTCGTCCTTCTTGTCATTCTTCGACTTATCCTTCTTTTCGTCCTTCTTGTCATTCTTCGACTTATCCTTCTTGTCGTCCTTCTTGTCATTCTTCGACTTGTCCTTCTTTTCGTCCTTCTTGTCATTCTTCGACTTATCCTTCTTGTCGTCCTTCTTGTCATTCTTCGACTTATCCTTCTTGTCGCCCTTCTTGTCATCCTTCGACTTGTCCTTCTTCTCCTTTTTCTCCTTCTCCTTCTTCTCCTTTTTCTCCTTGTCATCCTTCTTCTTGCCATCATCCTTGCTCTGTTGCTTGCCATCGTCTTGCTTGCCGTCATCCTGGTTGGTGTTGCCCTGGCTGGGCGTGTTCTGGGACTGGTCACCCTGCTGACTGGCGCCACGAAGGCCGCCTCCGGCACCAAGCTGACGGCCGACCTGCATCTCCTCAGCGAGGTTGTTGGTCACCAAGCTTGAGGCAGCGTTGGTGGGGACGGCAGTCGAGGCGACGACGACGGCGGCGAAGGCGATGATGTACGGAAGCTTCATGGTGCTTGGGTTGTAGGTTGGTTGGTACTATTGGAAGCTGCTTCCAATGGGTCGGTTGAGTCGAGTGTGGTGTGCTTGGCTCGGCAAATTGCTGAATGAACACTTCTGTCAGCGTGAGCAAGGGCGCAACAGTGCTCGAGGTTTGCCACCTGCATTGCGTCGTTCGAACAGCACACTATCCCATCTTCAATATCCTCCTGCTTGTTGCATTGTGCGCACGACTTCACAACCTCATTGAGTAGTTTTTCGAGTCAATAAGAGATCTGAGAACTGTTGGTGCCAGAATCGGGCCCCAGAGAGTGCAACAAGTTCATTGGGATCTGTTCATCTTTGTTACTTACAGGGCTGGAACAAGATGTTCAACATGGCAAAACTCAAATAATTATCAGCCCACTGATGTGCAAGCTACATGTATTAATACATGTACGATTTTTTTAAATGCGAATAATTGGGGAAATCACGATTCGCAAGTGTTATCCTCAGCTCTTTGATGACGACGAACAATGCCCCCTAAGAGAATACCTAAAATGAGCAGAGTCCTTGCCTTCTACTTCGAAGTATTTTGCAAGGTGCGTCAACGCAACACGAAAAATATGAAAACAGCTCATTGTCAGTAAGAAGCGACATCACATCCTTACACATCCGGTTGAACGGATCTTTGAGAGAGCTGCAGAGGGAGCGATGATCTCTCCCTCTGCAGTGCAGCGTCCTATAATACCGGTATGCGTGCATGTAACGCGTTTCCAGTCGCGATGCAAAGTTCAAGACCAAGTTTATTTTCTTCACGTTCACTTTGCACGTACAAGCTGCTTACCGGTACACGCTCGCTTCATCTCTTGCGTCCCACAAACATTTGCCCACTGTCTGGGTAAACTATTATATTATCATTGGTGGGGCAGAGATGTACGCGGTTTACCTAGAGTCAACCGGCGTTGACAGTAAAAAATAAAAAGTAAAACTCGGGGCTTTGCGATACATGTACACGTGGTCCTACCGTCGTGCTGACCACGTACTTCGCTGGCCGCTCTCGCCGCCAGTTGGAGGGTGATGTTGGCCATGGACACAGGCTACAGTCGCAGCGTGATGGGCAGCTGCATGTTGGGCGGCATCTATAGGAAGACTATCCCCGCAGAGAACCGCGTGTTCACGCGCGCGGTCGGCTACTTGATGCATAAAACCTTGCTGCTTCGAAGTACTTCGAAGCATCATCTATCGAGCGACGAACGTGGCATCACCAGAAACTTGTCGGACGCCCTGCGCATTTGATGTGGCTTAGCCACACGGGGGAAGTTCGACTTGGGGCAGGAAATAAGTTGAAAGACCGACGGTGGAGTGCTGGAGTGCGACACCCTACAAGGGCTGCCGTTTACTACTTCAAGTACAATACAATTCATTCCCTGGTGACAGCATGCACGTGATGATAGCATTTCCTATGTGATAATTCTTTTAAAAATGATTTTGTACCACACAAAAAAATAGAGGATACATAGTCAAAGCTGCATCCATGGCCACTTAGGCGGCTTTCCGTACCGGTATTATGCCTAGGCCCATTGCGCCGAAGTGGTTGCTGACTGTGATTCGGTAGTGGGTCGAGGACTCAACGTGGAAGCTGGAACTCTCAAAAGCACGCCAACGTATACTACGATAGTTGGTGCTTAGTTTTTAGTTATCTATTCCCCTTTCAGTAAGCCTTCCAGAACAAAACTCAAAGTGTTCGAACTTTTCCTGGGGACGCTTCGCGCGGAGTTTCGGACCTTTGCAGCCCCCGCCGTCATTCTTGCCCTCGTCTACCAGGGCAGGCCAGGAATATAACGGGAAGATAGCAGGGACGCTAGGTGCCCACTACAGATTATCCATTGCTTAATAAACACTTTGTTGCCAACAACAAAATGTTGGCGGTCTTCCGCGCCGTTTCTTGCTTGGAGAGGGCTGCGTTGGCTCAACGGGTCCATCGATTTCTTCTTCAATTGGTAAGTTCCCTAACTTGCCTAGAAAAGCGTCGAGCGCAGGCCAATGTCCTTACAGAATTTCTCCATCATCGATTTGTCAGAGGAGTCGTCAGAGGAAAGAAGGTCACTATCAGAACATGTTGAGTCTAGGCCCACAGCCTTTCCAAGCTCGTCACAGTTGGCTAGCTCACCGCCATTTATCTCCGTGTGCCCGTCATCGTCAGAGAAAGCATCGCCACGTCACCTCCTTTGTCGTCTTCCTCGTCTTCTTCTACTACTCACGAGATATTCAATCCTTCAGTTTCACTGTTATCGTCGTTCAGGTTAACCCCCCCCCCTAGCCAAGCTGATATTTTGTCAGGGAGGTACCTTGTCTACATTCCAGTCGCGTTCCAGAAGACTGTACGAACGGATTCGACGCCGTTGCTCTCTGTAGCTTGTGGTGATTTTTTTGCCTTTCAACCGTACACGTCCAGTGGCAACAGCTCCTGGCGTTCTCCTTGACGACAGTCCAGGCAACACTTCGCATATGGCATTGACGGAGGAGTGACCGATCCATGATCGACGTTGTAAAGTTGCGCAACTTTACAACTTCAAGTAATAGCCTTCAACGTCGATGAGAAGATCGAGCTGCAAAACTAATACTGTATCGGCGTGTCAAAAGCGAGCACCAGCGGGGAAGTGTGTAGTAATCCAGCTAACGTTATAGGAAGATGTCCGTGCAGCTCGATTAAAATTACACCTTGGTTGCTAGGAAGGACGTCGTGCTAATAGCCAGGTCGCTTTTGGCTTTGGCCTTATTTTAGAGAGTACCGGTATGTTGGCCGGTAGCTCAAAAGCCAATGAAACTTATCATATTGTTCGCAATTTGGGCTCCACCACTTCGGTATCATCACGAAACCCTTGCTTCACGGTAACCACAGCGATTGCAACGAGACGAATCAATATTCTAGCGTTCCAATAGCCACATACGAACGCGTTGTGAACAGTACTAGTGTAATTAATAACTTTAGGACATAAAGACACGAAAGACGTGGGTGGAGGAGAACTTACTACTGCAAGAATAATTAACGGCAAATGTTCCTTCGCATTTGCATGTTACGATCAAAGGCAAACACCCTATTGGACTAAACAAGAAGGTTCAACACGACTACGATGACGCCTGTTCCTGCTGCTCGGTCTGCTCTTGGCCTCCACTTCCTTGTTTCTCACCCTCCTGCTTCTCCTCACCCTCCTTCTTGTCACCACCCTCCTGCTTCTCCTCACCCTCCTTCTTGTTATCACCCTCCTGCTTTTCCTCGTCTTCCTTCTTGTCACCACCCTCCTGCTTCTCCTCACCCTCCTTCTTGTCACCACCCTCCTGCTTCTCCTCACCCTCCTTCTTGTTATCACCCTCCTGCTTTTCCTCGTCTTCCTTCTTGTCACCACCCTCCTGCTTCTCCTCACCCTCCTTCTTGTCATCACCCTCCTTCTTGTCATCACCCTCCTGCTTTTCCTCGTCGTCGGTGTTGCCGTCATCTTCTTTTTCGTCCTTATCGGTGTTGTCGTCATCTTGCTTCTCGTCCTCGTCAGTGTTACCATCATCTTCGCTCTTTTCCTCCTTGTCGTCCTTCTTGTCGTCCTTCTTGTCATCCTTCTTGTCGTCCTCCTTGTCGTCCTTCTTTTCTTCCTTCTCGTCGCCCTCTTTGTCGTCCTTCTTTTCTTCCTTTTTGTCTTCCTTCTTGTCGTCCTTCTTTTCTTCCTTCTCCCCACTGTCCTCCTTCTTGTCCTTCTTGTCGTCTTCGCCCTTGCCACTCTCCTCCTTCTGGTCCACTTCTTTGTTCTCGCCCGAGCTCTCTTCATTTTGAGTTGTGCTAACCTGGGTGGGAGTGTTCTGAGACTGCTGCTCTTCCTTCTCGGCCGAGCCACGAAGACTGCCTGCTCCAAGTTGACGACCGACCTGTAGCTCGTCAACCATGGAGTTGGTCTTCACTTCGGTAGTCAAGCCCCACGCTGCATTGGTAGGAACGGCAGTCAAAGCGACAACTGCCGCGGCTAGAGCGATGACGTGGGAAATTTTCATGGTAAATTATCAATTCTTGAATACGTAGCTCGTTGCTACAGTAGGTTGGGTGGGGGGCCACGGGTGTTCTGTGGTTGGCTCGGCAAATTGCGGAATGAGCTCCTCTGCGCTTCAGTTTCGTCAGTCTACGATAAGCGAGGAGGACAGTGCAAAGCTCGAGCTCACACATCTCGAATCCGACATCTTGTACTGTCCTCGAGAGCTTCTACAGTGTTTTCATACTATTACTAAAATTGATTAATTTTTCGATCTGGTGTCCACTTTAATGGTTTGCATTCATTACTCACAGATTAATCTTGCTTTATTAATCAGAGCCTCAGATACCAGTCCAATGCACACGAAAGTATCATGGCCGAGTCTTTCCTCACAAACACCCGCGAAACCACCACAACCCCCCGAAGGGCTGTGGACCATCATCCCCTTTGGTTTACGACCTCAGGAGTCGCATCTTCTCTACTGCAATCTCCAAGGTCATTACCGCGTACTGCGATGCAAGAAAAAACTCGCCATGCGGCAGTCCGGGTCTTCGCAGTCCTTCACCGTGAGTTGAATCGTTCCTAGTACTCGCGATTCCTGTCCCGTAACGGCGACGGAGAACGTGAAGGCGTCTAACCCACGGAACCCCGTGTCCGGGACGTACTTGACCACCCGATCGCCAACTACACGTAGCAACTTCAGCGCTCTATCTCCTTCGAGACCGACGTAGAAGTACGGGTCCAGCTTTATCTTAGCCAGACACGTAGCATCGCACACCCGTGATGGCAGACGCAATTGTCGCTCGCTAGGGTCGCGCAGAACTTGCACAGCTCCTTGTTCCTCGTAGCTTAGCAAGAACTCTTTCAGTTCTCGATCTCGAGCGTTCGTGGGCAGATCAGTGTAGCTGGTGGGCGAATATCTGCGAAGATAAGCGTCTGCCTCGATGGAATCCAGCAGCCCGTTGCCATCGATGTCTAGATGGTCGCGCTCGGTCTCATCCAGTGCGACGTAAAGTGTACCATGTCGTGGGAGTGCGTGCACTTGAGCTTGGAAGTCCATGAAGTACGAGACCGTTTCTCCTGCTTGGTTGGTGATATACAGCGCCCAGTCGGAGATGCCACCCGCAGTAGCATTCGACCTGGGCGTCTGGTTGCTCCCGTTCACTGCCATATCCTCAATTGCCAGTGTCCACGCTCCTTCGCTCGGCATCCCACCGAACGTATATCGGAAAGGTTCTTCAGGCGACCAAGTTTTGCCGCCTGGATGGTACGCAGTTCGCACTGGAGTGCCACCAGCGTACTGGGATAAGACGTACTTCTGCTCTGCGAACACTTCCACTTCTGCTATCGACAGAACTCCACGCGGCAACTCCGCAACGAGACGTACGTACTGTGCTTTGGTACCGAGTGGAGGAACAACTGAAATGACGCTGCGGGTAGCTTGTCTTTCATCAACACGATACGAGAAAATGGCACGATCGTAAGCATCCGCGAAGCTCTCGAAGTCCATCACAGCAGAGCTATCGAATAGCAAGACCCAGAACGGAAACATCGACTGCTCCGTGTCTCGGACTGATGTGCTGGCGCTAGCTTTGAATGGTTCTTCGTTCCGGTATACGATCGGATCGCTATCATCGTCAATCGATAATGGAGGAGCGAGTTGGACGAAGCCTGTACCGCCACAAACGTTATTGACTCCAACAGCTAGTACCAGTGCAACGGAACCCTCTGCTGCACTCTCCGTCCGCGGGTTGTCTAGGAAAGTTATATGCCACGTGAATCCTCCACTGCGTGACAGTGCTGCGTCTCTGGGTTCGCGTGTGATCAGCAGCCGTGGCACGGCATCACCTAGCGCTGAAAGTTTCGCTTGAATTGACTCGCCTTGTCCGATTCCAGACGCAGTGATACGACCATTTTCGTCTGCGATCATCGCCACCGCCTTGTGGCTGATGGGCTCCGTTTGTAGTTGCTGCTGCCCTACTGGTGTGGAAAAGATCAACGTGAAGTCGCCTGTCACGGCGGAAATCCCATCGTTTGAGTCGACACGCAGGGTGATTACAGTGACTGGTACGCTCGGATCACTAGGAGCCACCCAGATACGAATGGTGCCAACGGTGGCGATGTCCACCAGACGCAGCTCCCACCACGCGGATTCATTCACTTCATTCGCAGGAAGGGTCCGAGCTACCGTTTGGGTGGATACAAGTGCACCGCGAATTCTCCCATCGATGGCGTTCATCGGTCCGCAGGCCCCGCTTGTCGAGCTTTGTAGAGCTGTAGCGCCACCATCCAGCGCCAAGTTCTTCAGGCCATCGAAATCGCTGAAGCTGTAGTCCCACCCAACTCCGCTAGTTGGGTTTCGCGCCTCTGAAGCAAGCTGTGCTCGATTGGTCAGCACGTCGGGCACGTCAGGTATACCGAAAGCATCGCGTGGACTGCAACAAGCGTCGAAGATGGTACTTTCGCGGTACCCATGGAAGACTCGGGCTCGTAAATCCTGCGCTCTTGGGTGATACAACCCGCGCAGCTCCACCCGCAAGTCGCGCACCAGTTGGAACTTCGACGAAAGACCGGACGTTCTGGTGCGAATAAGGGCGACATCGTCCAGGTCTGTCGGTATGAGCTCCAGATCGGCATCCAGCCCCGGAAGCTTAGCGAGGCGGGAGATTCGACCTCCATTGAGCTCAATAGCAACGTGAGCATTGTAGGAAAAATCCTCGAGATTCACGTCGTCGCTTTTCACCAAGTAGAGGAATACCGACTGCGTCTTGGAACTTCGAGACGCATCAAACGTTGCAACATGGGACGTATTCTGGATTGAAAGAGACGGGAGTCCTCCTGCTGTGGCCACTTGAACGGGTGTGGACCATTCCACCACTACATCGACGCTCTCGCCAGTGACGTAAGCCCCAGGTCGTTTGTTGGTGTAAATATGAGCCACTTGAGGTCGGTCCGTGTTGATCCTCAACGCATGTGCGTAACTTAAGCTTCGGTACAATTCACTGGCCGCGTCGAGATTCTTCCGGTCCGTTGCAGGAGTGCCACGGAAGCATCCGAGCAAGTACGGCGCAGACAGAGTTACGTGATAACGGTACGTGCCGTCATCTCCCACACGTCCATTGCAAGCATCTAAGTCACTAGGTGTCTGGCCATTTTCACCGTAAGGTCCGTACAGAGGAAATCCGTCAAAGGCGAAGCCCACCAAAGGCGATGGCTGGCCGACTTTATCACCAAGTTCAGCTAACAAGCAGTCAGGCGATCCGTAATATCTGTAGTCGCCGCCGGCATTGACAAGTCCGTTGCATTTATCCAAGAGCACGTAGGCCGGATTCGTACTGCTCAAGACGCTCCCGCCGTAGATATCGGAGTTGGCAGCGTAAAACGGCACCCCGTTCACCATAACGCCGATCGGAGTATCGCGTGGAAGCGACGTACTAGTCGCGCCTACCGTTGGGTGTCGAGGGAACTGGAACGCGTAGTCTTGTTCGTGGATGGTGTACCGATTGTAAGCGTTCGGAAAAGGCCCAAACTTACTACCAACAGGAGGTACGCCTGTGCTGCGGACAACCACAGTCGTAGACGTGTACACCACCGACACTTCTTTAGGGTTGAGCCACGTTGCGGTATGGTACGTCGCAGGGTTTTCATCGATAACAAAGCTGTCGAATTTCGTCAACTCGGAGAGTGACAAGCCTTCCACTGCTGAAATATCGGAGGGATAACGGAAGACGGCGAGCTGAGACTGCAACGCTGACGTCGCGTCGATTCCCTTAAGACAAGGCATGAAAGGAACTTCCAATGGCACCAAATGATAGCCATACTGCCCATTGTGTCGTATACGTCCATGACACTCGTCCAAATCACTCGGTAACTCGCCGTTTTCATCATAGAAGCCGTAGACTGGGAACCCATCCAACGCGTAAGCAACAATTACGGACGAAGGACGAGATACCTGGCCAGTCAAACTCACTGTAGTGTCGCGTGGCTCATGAGCCTCTGCAAGATAACACATCGGGAGTTTGACGTAGAAATAACGACCAGTAGCATCGATAGCCCCGCCACATTCGTCAGTAGCCTGAGCACTTTTGTTGCTGTTTTTGAACAATACACCATTGAGGAATATCACACTGAACCCGTCAGGTACACGCGAAAGATTGAGAGCTTGACTCTGTTGGGTCGGGAACCGCTGGAGCTCGATAAAGGACTTATGCTCGTTGATTTTCTCGCGCAGCTTGGTGTCGTGACTCGGGATTCCGTTGCTGTAGATGTTGAGAGCTGCTCGTTGCTGCGAAATGCTGAATTCGTTCACCAACGGCGGAGCGAGCGTTAAATCTTCTTGTGCGATGTCTGTGGTAGGGTCTACCTGCATGGCGTAGCTGACGTCGCCACTTGTCGTATCAACGCGTAGCTCTGCCCAGTCGTTTACTTCGGGAAGATCCAACACCGCGTCAGTAACTGGAGCTGTTGATGAACGCTTGATGCTGCTGCCAACACCGCCTAACTGCAGTGCATTCGCCGTCCTGGAACAGATGACGAGTTTATCCCATTTGCGTTGAACGGAGCTGCTCCGTTCTTCCAGCGGACAACGTTTGTACTCCAACCGGTCGATATGATCCCCGAGTTGAACCTTGTAGTCGAACAGCAGAACGGGAGTACCAGATCCAGAGACGTACACAGCTTTCTTGTCCATGTCCGACGTTTTTGGGTTCCCAGTGTCAAGCAGCAGAGTAGGTGTCGACCCAGTCACAGTCACAGGTGTCGAGAACGTCGCGGAAAGCGTTAACGTGTCGCCTGCTGTGTAGATTCCATCCGACATCGGACTCCCCACGCTAATTACTCGCGGAGGCTCCAATGTATCGATATGAATGTCGCGGTTGTTGCTGAGACTTCCTGTAGCTCCAGACTCAGGTAACCGCAGTGCTGCAAAGCGGTATTGCTTCTGGTCTGCCGCTGCTGCGGTCAATTGAGCACTCTGAGACGTCATCGAGAGGGCGTCAATGCCTGCATATTCCAATGGCAGCGCCATGTCGCCTTCGCGGGTAGTATACGTGAACGTCAACACATTTGAGCCAGATCCTCCTGTGTACGTCGCGCACGGCTCCGCTGTACTTTGTAGTAACGCGTCGACTGGTCTGTTCGAAGCTATCGCAAGTTTTAAGCGGGGTTTAGCCCCAATCGGAACCAGCACAGCTTCCGAAAAGGTGATAGCGATGTCAATCACCTGGCCGGCACCGTAGACACCGTTGGCTAACCCAGACGACACAGACACAACTCGCGGTGCTGACGCATCGATGCGAAGCGCAGAGCTAAAGCTCAGACTCCCGACTGCTCCAGGTAGTGGTAAAGTGTTTAAAGCTTGTAGCGATGGCACTGCTGTCGACTGAAGGATGACACACTGCAGACTACTTGACCCGGTATAGTCCAGTTGCGCCGAGTGATCGCCCGAGACGACGGTGTACTCAAATTCCAGTTGTGACGTAGTGGATCCCCCAACATAAACGGCTTTCCGGAACTCCACATCACCGACAGAAAGTGTCAACGTACAGGACTGGGAAACAGTAGAGCTCACATACACTGGAAACGAGAACCGCACACGAAGACGAAGCTTATCGAAAAGTCCGTAGGTTCCGTCCCGATTGCCGGCATGAACCTGTACGACGATCGGCGGTGACGAGACTACAGCAACAGCAGAAGAATCAGATAGACTTCCATCCTCGCCTGGGCTCGGGAGGTCTAAATCCACTGCTGTTGTCGGTGTAGTGGACAACGCGAAGATGGCGCCACTCAGTGCATTCTGATTCGCATAATCCAGTCTGAAAGCGGAAGCTCCAGTCGAAATTTGAAGAGTAAACACGAAGGTGGTGGTTTTGTTGCCTGAAGCGTATACGGCTGTACGGGTTCCAGTATCGAATTGAAGGAGCAGCGACGGAAGAGGCCCCACCTGAGGGTTGGGAAGAAGAATTTTTCGCGAAAACTCGACAGCGAGATGTAACGTGTCCCCGACACCATAGCGACCATCGCTGTCTTTACAGTAGACGCGTTGAACAGAAGGAGGTGTGGAGGTGATTTCGATCTGATAGGTGGCCGATAGACTTCCAGGCTTCGACGCAGCTCCAAGACGGAGAGGAACGTAGATCCCATCGCTGTCAGAAATCACCCCTCCGTTCAGCTCTAGCGCAGTGCGAGATGCAGCTTCAAGCACGGAGCAGCTATCACCTACGGCCGCAATATACTCGAACTGAAGTGTCGACGTACCAGTTCCTCCAATATACGTCGCGTACGTCGCAGTGTTGGCGTTTAGTTTAAGTCGAGGAGATCCTTGAACAACTGTCAAGCCAGTAAATACCACGGAAATGACGATCCGTTGGCCAGGAGAGTACACGCCACTCGGGACATTCGACTCGAGCGCTTTAACGCGGAACCCATCGGTCCTGACGAAGATTTTCGCATTATTCCCAACGAGACTCAGAACGGCATCGACTCGCACAGCAACGCCAGGCACCGGCAGCATGAGGTTCGCTGGTAAGATTGGGCTGGACGAGCGACAAAGGATCTGAGCTGGTTCCTGTAAATATTCCATACCAGCGAGAAGAGGGCGAACAATCAGCGCGTCTTCATCCAGGATATCCAGAGCAAAGTTGCGTGAATTGTCTCCCTCCTTGGGGATATACAAGAACCGAAGGGTGTTTGTCCCTGAGCCGTCCGCGTACACGGCAGTGCGCTCGTATTCCGCAGGCACGTTGAGAAGCAGCTCCGGAGTACCGATCACCACCACTTTTCGAGAAAATACGAGCAGAATCTCAATTACTTCGCCGATATCGTAGGTGCCATCAGCGACAGGTGACCGAATCGCAACTACAGCAGGAGGTGTCGAGTCTACCACAATGGTTTTGCTGGCGGATAAAGATCCTACCAGACCAGGGGCGGGTAACACAGTAACTGCGGGTGTGTACGGGTTGGTCGAAGCTCGTTTGATCTCGGAGTAGCCTGCTAGATGCAACGACATGACAAAATAGGCCTGATCATCTCCCACACGGTCGTCAGCCACATCCAGACGAGCACTGGAGTCTCCGACTTGGATATCGTACTCAAATGTGAGTGTTGCAGTCCTGTTGCCCGACTTTAAGAACGCTCGGGTTGGTATATCTCCGCCGGTCGGTAGCAGTAGAATGGGGAAGCCAAAGACAGCAACTGGTAAAGAGAACACGACATCAACTAAAATCGTGTCGCCTGGATAATACGTGCCATCAGGAGTTGAGGAGGTCACCCGGACAACACTAGGCTGAGTTGGTTTGATCGCTATTGAGCCACTTCCACTGAGTGAATTGGTCGTCTTTGGGGGTGGGAGTGCGAGGATAGCATCGGTTTTAGGACGCGTTGCATTCCGTTTGATAGCCCAACTGCTTCCGTTAAAAGCTAGGGATGTTGTGTCCATGTAGTCCAGTTTCTCACAATAATCCTGTTGGCCTGTCGTGTACGCGAAAGTAAGGACGTTCGAGCCTGAGCCCTCAACGTACGTAGCAACTCCCTGTGAACTTGTGAGTAAATGAAGCTCATCAGTACGAAGCGAAAGTGCCGGGGGACTTGCTTCGTCACCTTCAACCACTACGACAGGATACGAAAACGTAACTTGGAACTCAAGGAGCTCTCCGACGCCGTATTCCCCTGAAGGGTTCTTGGATGTTACGCTCAGTACGATGGGTGGCGTCGTGTCGATGGCCAACTTGTTGTTGTAGCTCAAGCTCCGTAAATCCGCTGCGTTCGAATAAAGCGTGAAATCTGGATTCTTTCCGAAGATATCTCGAATCACTGCGCCGTTGAGCTTCATGGCATCATTTCCCATGATCTCGAGTTGTAGAGACGATTCCCCTGGCTGAACGATGTACATGAACGATAGCTCGGTAGTAGTAACCCCACTTTTATCGATACATGCAGCGTACCCGAGTGGGCTGGACTGGGTTTCCAACAGCAGTAAAGGGGCCCCTGCTATCGTCTCCCCGTACGTTGTAGAAGTCGTTCCAGGTGTCCTGGGCACAACTGAGTAATGGCGAAAGCGCAGTTTGATTGAGTATCCATCATACTCAGTCCACATGAGTCCTGCTTGAGACTGGCCATCGGAAGACGTGGAGCACACAAGCGAGGAGTCGATAGCGTCGCGGTTCGGATTATGGTTGAAGTTGCTTTGGTTCGCTGCTTGAGTCCACCCAGTGTAAACGTTAGCTCCCGCTTGCAAAGAGGCCAACTTTACGACGTAGGCTGCATCCGCGTCACTAGTTCCGTCCAGATCCAGCCACGAGGAGTACACAGTATCCCCACAGGTGACGAATCTCTGCTTGATCGTGTTCGGGTTCATGTTGTCGACTGTCGTGTTGTCCTCTGCTGCGTTGATCGTTTGTGGGATACTGCCAGTCACTGAAGCTTCCCAATCCAAGTCGAGTACTTGGCCAGTAACGACTTCTGACACGTTGCTGGTTACCGTGTCTCGATACCAGGAAATCAGCAGCGCCATGTCCTCAATTCCTCTCCGTCGTACAGCAAACTGCGGCGTATAAGCTGACAGGAAACTATAGGCAGGATACGTCGAAGGCAGCGCATCCAGATATGTCCACGTCGAGTAATCCCGAGTCTGAATGTTGCGTCTTGCGATCACGATCTCGTACGCTCCAGCGTCGTTCCTCTCAGACCATGAAACATACATCCTACCACGATAAACCACAGCCACGGGGTCATCTGCATCCATCTTTGGGTCTTTATTAAGGCCTTGGTCAACTTGGTTACCATCGTGGAAGATCCAAAGGGGGGCGTCATAGTCGTCATTTCGAACAGCTACACGAATCTGCCCGACCAATCCAATGGTCCCCACTGGGAGAGATTTCTCTCTCCAAACCATCACAAGCTCCAGATTGTACACTAGCAACACCGGATCACTAGCACTCATCGCTAAGTTTTTGTTGGCGCCCATGTTGGGGATCAGAGTCCACGGAAGCGTCGAAGCGAGACCTTGATACACAGCGCAGTATATCAACCCTCCTTCGTCCCAAACTGCATAGAGATTCGTCTTCCACACCGTCATAGCAACTTTCTCGATAAAAGTATTCGGGAAACGATTGATAGCGGAGATTGAAGCAGTAGTTACCACGTCCAGTGTACTACTGGAAAAGACTCGTAAATACAGATAACTTTTAGTTGGTGTATGCATCTCGTCTCTCTCCGTCCACATCATGAAGATGTTGTTGTTGAACTCCAAAGCCACAGGGTTTCGTGCGTGCCAATCCTGGTTTCGGTTAAGCCCCGACAAAAGCACAATTTGTTTAGAGAAAGTCACCCGGATCTCAATCAATTCTCCAACCCCGTACACTCCGTCGTCATGATTCGAAGCTAACTTCACAGCCGCTGGGACGGAATACGCGTCAATTTTGATGGCAGTGTTGCTTATCGTGAGTCGAGGAAGAAGCAGCGACGCCCGAACAGACATCGTCGACGCTACACAGTAAATGCTGGCACTGTTGAGGACGTTGACGCTTGCGAACGCGAGGTTTGTGCTGTAATCGTCGGTCTCAACGTGATAGAGGAAAGCGACTTGAGTCGGCTGAGGCTGGCTCACAAATTTCGCGAATCGGTTCGGAACGAACACGCCACTTGGTCGCAAAGATCCCGTCGCCAACTCCACTGTGGGAATTCCAACTACAGCTACCGGACGACTAAACACGAGATGGAACAAGATTTCCCCAGGGGCTACTGTCAATGGACTCGCTATCGACGGAAACCCAACTCCGTACGTGCCTGCTACTGAATCCGAAATGATATCGACAATTACCGCTGGAGTTCCGTCAATTTTCAGTGTTTTGGTCTGGGCCAGACTGTGCGGTGAGGTGGCAATTGGTAAAATAACATTAGCCACGAGTACAGGCGACACAGCTTGGCGCATGATAGAAGCTTTGCCTCCGTCGAGAGATATGCTGGTGCTAGTGACACCGAGTACAGCAGCGCTATCTCCCACCCCAACAGCGTAGTGAAACACAACCTGGTTATCCACACTTCTAGACACGAGAGCTTCTTGAGCAGCTGATGACGGCTGAAGAGGGTCACACATGTCGGATATCGTCAGCTCGATCGCAAGAGGAACGTCAAGGACCTTGGTGGAGTCGAAGAGAACCTCGAACCGGTTCCCGTTGTTCTTCTTGGTCATAGTGACAGACACGAGTCCAATCCGAACAATTGCTTCGAACTCCAGAAGACGAGACTTGAATGACGTTGCAGCCCCACTGCTCGCATCGTCAAAAGCGATGCACCCAGACAACTCTCCGTCGTAAACGATAGCGAATTGTCCTGACGTTACTGGAATCACAGCATCCACACCGATGTCAAGCAGCTGACGATATCCTGCGTAGGTGAAGGTTGCTGTCCCGCCAGAGTTTAGAGACAGCGACGGAGTTCCTGTCACTGCTACGTCTGTCGAGAATGTCACGACGATGTCCACGATGTCACCTGCGCCATATCCAACACCTCCTATCGCTGTATTCGGTCGAGTGGACGATACTTTTGTAATGGTTGGGGAAGTGGTATCGACTACCAACGCAT
Organism: Phytophthora podocarpi; assembly: GCA_001314375.1. NCBI lineage: Eukaryota > Oomycota > Peronosporomycetes > Peronosporales > Peronosporaceae > Phytophthora > Phytophthora podocarpi. The sequence continues at coordinate 20,449 of LGSN01000385.1, read as the reverse complement.
TATTCCAGGCAAGACTGCCTGTGCTAGATAATACTGGGAGTGTCGTATCTGCGTCAATACCAGAGCCAGAACACAAAGCGCAGCGTATCTTAGAGATCGGGACTGTAAACGTTCGAAGCGCAGCTATCGACGCATAGTTCAAATCTGCTGATGTGTCTCCGGATTGAACTTCGTAGTAGAATTTCAACACGTTTGACTCACTTCCTGACGTGTAGAAAGCTTCTCCTTTCGAGTTCAGCTCCAGGATAGGTTTCCCTTCCACCACAACCTTCTCAGAGAACTCAACGAGCACGATAATCACGTCCCCAGCACTGTAAGTATCATCACTTGTTGAAGAATAAACGCGAGAAACCACAGGGATCTTGTCCGACCTCACAACTGCCATGGAAGTCGTGCCGTCTTGAGCCAAAAGCGCTAGCGGTGGTTGTGGCAACGTTAAAGACGCAGCTAGCAGCGGATTCATGGAGGACCGAAGGATTGTTCCTGTCAGGGAGGTCGTGCTCTTGTAAGCGAGGGACACGGCTTCGTCACTAGACTGGACTAGATATCGGAACGAAATGGCTTCCGATTCCGCACGAACAACTTCAAAATCTGCGTTTGAGGTCACCGAGAGTCCGGTACAAGGCGTCGCAGCTCCGTTTGCGACTTTGCACGTAAATGACGCACATCCAGCGTCAGTAAATGCGAAAAGTGGCTTCTTGGCGTCAACCGGACTCAACAAACTGACGTAGTACTTGACGCCGTAAGTAAACGCGGAAGGGTCTTTCACAACGTGCAACGGGATAACTCGGTCACTTTCAAGGCTTTTCAAAGCCGCTTCCATTGAATCCGTTGACCCCCTTGCACGGCTACTCCATGGTATGCATCCACTCGTGCTGTCTCCAAGCTGAACCTTGATTTCCCCAGTCAAAATCGTGGAATCTGCAGTGATGTCGATCGTTTGCGTGCTCCCGGTGATAGCAGGACAATTCGAGAAATCTGACGAGACCAAGTCCAATAAATCACCGCTGTTACGAAATTCTATCGCGTAGCGATAACCATTGCGTAGTTTTCGTCTCGATACCCAGCGAATTCCGATTGTATTGATCACGGCAATCGCTTCCAGCTTGGACCGCAGTTCTTGCACGCCGTCGTCGTCGTTTAATAAGAGCTGGATGCAGTCCGTCGTGTAGATCGGCGCAACGCCGACGCCCGAACTGAAATCTCCGTACGACAATCGGAACCCTCCTCCGAGCACTGAACTAGCCATGTTGATACCTACGTCGAACTCTTGTAACGCACTTCGTGTCGTGTACGTCGCATCTCGAACTGTTGCTCCAGTGTCAATACTTAACTTGGGGATTCCAGTAGCTACGACAACAGGAAAGGAGAAACGCACCACTGCATCAACTACCCCTGCACCTGTCCGGATGTCGGAGTTTTGATTCGGTCGCACAAGACCAAAATCACACGAAAAGCGAGTGGGAGTGGGGAGACACGTGAACTTCGTGCACTTCCCTGGCTTTACTTGTAGCGGTAGCAAACTCATAGACGGAAAAGAAAACGTGATTGTGTAGCGATATCCATCGTGAAAAGCACTGGTGTCCATCGTGACTGAGACTTGCAGAGCCAAGCCTGGAATTGATTGCAAGGCGGATTGCAGTGAACCGGTCCCCGTTGCAGGTGCATTCCAGGCTATACATGGTGTCTCCGAATCTCCATAGATAAGTCTGTACTCTCCTAGTTTGATACTTGCGACGTTAAACACGTCAATGGTCTGTACGGTGTTGACGGAAGTAACGGAGGAATAGATATCCCCAGCTAGCGACACGTTTTGTACCATTGGATTTGAGGTTTCAACTCGGATCAAGCGACCAAAGTCGAGTGATCCTGGTGTGTTCAACTGCGGAAGTAGCAAATTCGCAGCTGTCACAGAAGTCGTGGACTTGCGTAGAACGCAACCTTGACTAACAGACTGCCACTCCCGAACTGAAGCAGTTAAAACACCACTTCTTACGTGCGTTTTGCCGTTTAAATGCGTTTCGTGCCAGACTGCGACCACAGTGTCTTGAGACTGTTTAAACGTGAGAATAGGTCGTGAAGCAGCATGAGAAACATCGTCGTTTATAGCTGACACCTTCGTTCCGCCGTCCAAAAACTTCCAGGCAGCAGTTGTGCTGGTTAAAAGCTTCGCAACTCGAATCTGCGTCGCTGTCCCGGTACGATCCATTTCGTCCCAAGTCGCGAACAAAGTCTCAGTCGTTCCAAGTAATTGCACCGATAGTTTGAGATTTTGGGCTGCTTGATTCCCATCAAAGTTCAAGCCTTTGCCACCATCCAATCGTGTCCACTGCGGCGATGTGAAATCCCCGTTGAATTTTTTGATAAGGATCACTGAGCCGGCAGTTCCAGTGGTCTCCTGCCAACCAACTACGACGTTGGTGCCTCCTAAACACTGGATAGACGGAGATTTCGCTATCTTTTGCACGTCCACGTTGAGTCCCGTCACGCCGTTCCCATCGATGAATTTCCAAGTGGGAAGAGCGTCTGTGCCCGTTTGAACAGCGACGCGAATTTGTGTTGTGCCAGTGGTGGAGGCAGTTTCTGACCAAACAACATACAGGAACTTGGTCGAAGTACTCGAAGATGCACACGAGCACAAGCGCACGTTCTGGGCAGGTTGCGTGGCAGCATAATTCAGTCCCCATGCGTTCTGGTTTCCGTCAATAAACGTCCAGCCAGGTGCTGTGTTTACTCCATTGAAGACCGCTACTCGGATCTGAGCAACTCCTGCCGGATTTTCATGCCAAGCTACGTAGAGCTTTGAACTGTGCACTAGAGCACGAGGCCCTGCTGCATTCGCTGTCGGTACTTTGTTGATCCCAGAGTTAGTAGCAGGTTTAGCGTCCACAAACAGCCACTGGGCAGGAGAATTTTGGCTAGAGAGACTTGTAAGCACTGCCACACGGATCTGGGTCGGATTGTTGGTGGCAGCGCTAGCTTCAACCCACAGCAAATAAAGTTTGGACGCGTATGTCACTAACTCTGGGGCGCTTGCATCCATACTGGAGGCGAAGTTTACAAGAGATGACACTCCACCACCATCCTCAAAGCTCGAAAGAGGTGGAAATTGCTGCAAGTCAAAGATTTTCACTCGAATTTGCCGAGTATTGGTGGCCGAGGACATCTCAGCCCAGCTCGTAACCAAGAGATCTCCGTATATAACAGCACTCGGTGGCCCAGCGCTCTGCATTGAATCCATGTTTAATCCTTTGCCGCCTGTACACTTTAGTGCCGTCCTGCCGAAATACGCGAGTTTGCTTGTAGATTGGCCAGCGGCTACTGTGAACGAGAAGTACACTGCGTAGTCCTCCGCTGCCACATAAGAAGATGGAATACCAGTACCTGTCCCCACATTTAACAACAGCGTTGGTTCTCCAGCTCCGATCGACTGTAGAGGAACAACGACTGGGAAGTTAAATCGCACAGACACCACGATAGTATCTCCTGCCGTGATCACTTGGTCTTGAATTCTTGTCGACACATCTAAGACGATAGGAGGTGATGTCTGTACGAATAAACCGTCCTTAGTCGTGAGTTGGCTCATCTCGGGAGAAGGTAAAAGAGTCGACGAGAGCTTCGAGCTGGCCGAACCCTTGATAACAGCGCCATTAGTTTTGAGCGAATATCGGTTTAGATACACCACTTGGCCTGAAGTGTCTGGTTGCTGGACGATATAGTTGAACACAAGTGTCTTGGTTCCTGTTCCGAGTTGGTACACTGCACGGCTCCCAGTAGAAGTGACTAGCGTTGGTGTACCACCTGAGACATCAACCTTCACGTTGGCCGAGTACTTTACCAGAAGATCGATCGACTCTCCAACTCCGTAAGTTCCTTCTTCGTGGGAAGTGGACACATCCGTCACTACCTCACATCCTTGGTTAATTGAGATGACTTTCGATGAAAGCCCCACCACAGGCAAATCCAGCACTGCAGATAGCATAGGCGATGCTGATTTCCTTCGAATCCATCCCAAAACCGAACCATACGATGCCCGTAACGAGTTTCCATTCGGATAATCAAACACTGCCACTTGGTCATCTTCGAGGCAGTCAAACCTAAACTTTAACGACGTTGTGCCGCTTCCATCCGAGTAAACAGCTAGTCTTTCAATTCCAGCAGTGACGATGTTTGTCAGGACGGAGGCTGTAGCGAAAACAACGACAGGTAAGCTAAAGATTACCTCGAAGTAAATATCGTCTCCAGCTTTATACACTCCATCGCGAGTGATCGACTTCACTTGAGTAACACGCGGAGCGTCAGTGTTAATTACAATAATTGCACTGGCGCTCAGACTTCCAGGGTCTCCAGGTGGACTAAGTGTGTGATCGGCGTTCGTAAACGGAGTTGTTGCTAGTCGCTTGATCGACCCCGAGCCTACTTGGAGAGCTGAAGTGGAAATATAAGCTAGACGAGTCGAAACGTCTCCAATTTGAACCGTGTACACAAATATGAGCATCTTCGTTCCACTACCACTTGAGTACTTGGCTGGTCGATATCCCGGCGTATAGATTGGGAGATTAGCTCTATTGGCCAGATCTGCTGGGTCCACCTTCGTAGCCGTATACGTTTCCAGCATCGCCACTTCATCATTGTAGACAGAGTCAACTGTCAGAATTTGGCCGTCAATTTTGAATTGCAGTCCCTTGCTCGCCTTTGTAGAGAGACCAAGGTTGAAGGATGGAAAAACGACCGTTTTGCTAGAAGTAAGCGTCGGTGCCTCCAGAACAAATTGTCCTGGAAACAAGTCAACTGTACCTGTGCTCAACAACAATTGAGGGGTGCCAGTCACCACTACAGGCGTATCGAAAGTGACAACCACAGGAATATCATCTCCAGCCGTGTACGTCCCATTTTTTGCGGTCGTTGTCACGCTCAAAACCTTTGGATTCGACGTATCGACGACAATATTCTTGTTAACAGAAAAACTTCCAGTTTCTCCATTGACGGGAAGCTTTAAAATGGCGTTTGTGGTAGGTGTAGTTGACTTCCTTCTGATCGACCCGCCATTGAGCTGCAACGCAGTAGTGCCAGTGTACGTAAGATCTGGCGAAGTGTCCATGGACTGCACCATGTACTTAAACTCCGCAATGTTCCCAGCGGGCATCACGACTTGATTAAACGGAATAATTCGATCCACCGCACCAGTCTCCAACACAACAGTAGGTAATCCAGCCACCACAATCGGCTGCGAAAAATACACATGCACTAAAATCTCTTCTCCGATGCCGAAAGTCCCATCTTCGTGAGGTGAAGTCACAGTCTTCACATACGGAGGCGTCACGTCGATCTCTAACGCGTTGTTTTTCGACAAACTGGTGCCAAGTCCTCGCTCCCAATCGCCCGCAAAATTCGATGGTGGCAGTATCGTGTTAGCAAGAGTATTTGTGCCATCATTATTCACAATCCTCACCCCTCCAACAGCTCGAAGCGACAACGCAAGTGAATCGCTGTTTGTGTATTCCAGTCGTGTCGTGTTATCCCCTGTCTGCACCGTGTATCCAAATTGTAGCGTGTCCGGTGCCGTCTGCGCCACAAAATTCGCCTTTCGGTCCGGTACAAGCACCCCTTTCTTAATCTCCCACGCCGTCGCCGTCACCATAGGCGGGTACATGATATGTTCTAGCACGGATCCATCCCCCGCCGCATTGGTGGCATCCCCCGTCATCTCCACCAAATCTCCGTCCGATCCTGCAATATTCATCGAATCAAACGTAACCGTAATATTGTTCCCAAAGAATGTACACGATCGTTTCTCGTCGATGCTGTACTTGACACTCACTTGGTCGATCCGGTTCATTCTTCGTAGATACGCGGCAAACACTTTGGCCGTCGCATCCCAAGGGATGTTGCTCACTTTTTGGGTTCCAAACCCTACTGCAAATTTTCCTTTGGTAGCCTGACACCTCAGTCGCTGCACTTCCTTGACATGGCACGAAGATGCGTGACACCCCGTCTTTAGTACTAGGTAGGGGGTCCCGGAGCCTGAAAGTTTCACGGGACTCGTGAATTGCACGAAAATGTTGATAACTTCCCCCACTCCGATTTTCGCGTCAGCGTGGTCGGAATACACTCGAACGACTTTTGCAGGACCTTTAGGACGGATCTGAATGGGCGCGTGGGGCACTTGGATGTTCAGCAGCAGCTCTCCGCCGTCGGGGATGAGCAGGTTGGCGTCCAGTCGAATGGCTTTGGAGGTGTCGGCGTTGACTACTGTGTCGGCATCGGCAGCTTGAGGAACAGCTTCGGTGGCGATGGTAGGCGCGAAGAGTAGCAGAAACGTTAGCAGATAGAGCTGCCACTTCGGCAGCAAAGACACCATCACCTGCAGATACTTTGCGATCCATAGATATAAATGCGCCTTTTCATGAATGGGTCGCTGATAAATTACGGATAAATTACCGATGTAAATTTCAATATGTCCACTGGAATTTTGTTGTTGTTGCATTATTGTTACCTGGTATTGTGGTATCTAAAACAGATTTGCAATTAAAAAAAAACTGTGTATAAAAATGATTAGTAACCTGAGTGTACTATTAGTTCGAATCTACACGTAAATAGGAGACGTACCCAGCCACGACCATTGTGCCTTGATACTTAGACAAGCACCTGCCCTTAAAGCCACTTCAGAGTTGTCACTTATATTACGATTCCATTTGGTCGATACATCTGCAACGACTGCCCCTGTCATCGTAGTTGTCCTCAATAGCCTACCTTTAAGTAGGCTATTCGCACCTGAACCAGCATGCTGCTTGTGCTTGGAAGGCAATGTCCTTCGCCTCCCAGCACTCATAATAAATACTCTGGATTTTCGAATCAGCTCTGAAATATAACGTGGTAATTTTCAGCACCGGTCCATAAGCTACGCACGACCATTCACGTTTAGTAAATTCTACAATAAGCAATTGACTGCAACCAAGTATGGCACGCTACTGCGGCGCCATCCATGCATGCATGGCGAATGATCTCCCGCTAAAACTGTAATTATTGTGTCTTTCAAGTCTTTTGGCAGATCGGGTTTGAAAAACTACCTTTTTCCAAAACGGGTTAGGGTAAGTGCACCGAATTAGCCGTGCAGAAGTGGGAATTAGTCAACCCGGAAGCGTCTCTGTAGGCAGTTGGAAAAGGCCAATTGGCCGCCAAAAAAGTGGCCAATCGGGGTTTTCAAAAAGAAACGCACTTTCGCAAGTATTCGTACATTCGTACAGTATCTATGGATCGCAAAGTATTTGCAATTATGGATACCCACCCTCTTTTTTTTTGCTGCTGATCAGCACTTCGTATAAACGCATAATTCTTTACTTGAAATATATTTTTTTCTAAAGCCTCCCAAAGACGTTGAAGGGACCCCAATAATAGCTACATGTAGTTACCAATAATAGCTAGTTACTGTCAAGCCTACTTGAACGTCACTACAGTACATGTACATGTAGTAATTTCTTCAATGATGGAAGTTCGAGCGAAGGTGAAAGTTCGAGGCACTGTTGGCTGTGAATTGCTACGGCATGTCGAGTCGGTTGATCCTCGCGCGGCGGAAGGACTTCGACGAGAGAAAGCGGCTGATGTTCCTCCTGATATGGAAGTGCTCCTGGAAGAGGAGACTCGACGCTCCATCACGGACGCGTACCAGCGCTTTCTCTTCGAAGTGAAAGTGCTACATCGGAAGGGGAACTTTAAGAGCTCACAGGGAGAAACGATAGTGCAGCATGTGCGAGATATTGCCAATGGTGGCAAGACGGTGCTTGATCTCGCCGGGTTCTTCGTTTGCGACGAATTCGTAGACCTTTTGGTGCCGTATTTACGCTCCAAAACGTGCAAGTTAGTGTCCCTGAACTTGTCACGCACGCCACTCGGCGTGCAAGCTGCGATTAACATCGCTCAGGCGACGAATAGTGTCTTGCAGACGCTGCAGTTCTCGGATCACCCGATTCCTGTAGAGAAAATTCGATCTCAGGCTGCACAAGATGGGAATGTGGTTCTCTCCGGACACAATTTTAATCATTTAGATGCCGCAGCAATCGGCGTCCTACTTGAACGCGAGCGCAAACAGATTCAAAAACTGGACTTGTCGGGTAATTCACTGACTGGGCCCAAGTCAAACGTTTTCCATGGGATCACTACCATATTCGAGTGTCTAAAGAACTGTCGACAGCTTCAGGAACTCAAGTACGTTTGCTATCGCTGCGTCGCATCGAAAGACTGTACTTACTACCGTTCTTTGCTTTTTGTGTAGTCTTGGAGGCACAAACCTGAGATCGGACGGCCTGGTGGCGTTCGCTAACGCCATTCAAGATTTTTCTGTGCTGGAAAAGCTCGATCTCAGTCGGAACAGACTAACGCACAACAGCACCAACGAAAAGCGTCTATCTGGAGTAGAATCGTTGTGCAACGCGCTGTGGCGAGTCAGAACACTCCGTGAACTCAGGTACGTGGGGCGAGCCTAATCGTTCAGTGCTGTGGATGATGATTCGGTCTTACCCTTGCTGTGAAAACCGTTAGTTTGGTTGGCAATCATTTGGACTATCTGAGCTCCGTTCATATTGCCGACATGCTCAAAGTGAACTGCACGATCGTGTCACTGACACTTGCACAAAATCCCGTCGGAGATGCTGGTGCAGTTGATGTGGCGACTGCGCTCAAGAAGAATTCAACATTGTTATCGCTGACGTTCGTATTCTAGAATAAACAGTAGCACTGCGCCTGTTTTCACGTTGAAGAGTTGACTCGTGGTTTTGTGCTTTCTCCAGCCTGTCGAATTGTCAGATCAGCTGCGACGGTGTGAACGAAGTTGCGACGGTGCTACGGAAGTTTAATAGCACCCTTAGAACGATCAAGTACGTTTACTCCGGTTGGTATACACTGATGGAGAACTCGAGAATTGGCACTGAACGTCATTTCATGCTCCAGCGTCACAGATAATCCAGACGTGCGGTCCCAGGGATACAGAAGTCTCGTGAAATGTTTGTCAGTCAATCACAGAATCACCAAAGTTGTCATGAATCCTGGACCGAGGTACGAGAAATATGTCAACAAGGCCCAAGCGTTCCTAGCTGTAAATGCGCTACTCAATGCTGTGCAAACGGTGAGTTTCATCTTCGATCTTAAACTATTTGCTTGTCTTCGTAACTGACTTACCGTGCTCGCTGCATTTCAGAATCCTAAACGTTTTACAGGTTTCCCCGCGCTTACTCAAACACAGCGGACAAACTTTGTGGAGAAGCTGGAAAGGTTTAGTGATAGTGAACTCCGACAACTCCACGAAGAGCGTATCGTGGAAAACGCCGCCAAATTCTCCGACGAAAAGGAGGCCACCGGTCTTTCAACATTACGCCACTACGCAGCCATGGAGCAATACGCTCCACTAAAACGGATGCTGTGGTGCTTTGAGGTGGGCAGTCGTCACGAAGACCTTGTAGAGCGGTCAAACAACAAGAAAACTACCAACAACGAAGAGGATGATGAGGATGTCTGGGACTATCCGCTGATTTAGTGACGACTATGGCAACAAACAATAACCAACGAGAAACGGATGCTTCATGAACCGACGCTTCTACTCGTCGCCACTTGTGCTTTACCAAGTTTTCTTCTCCTGCATCCTTCGTATAATGGCTACCAGTTAGGATAAACTTTACTGCATGAAGCGAGGTACAATTTTCTCTTATTGAACGTTGCTGTTGTTTCGTACAGAAGACTTGACAGCTGGTCCTGTCACGCGTGTGTGCCATGTCTGTGGACGCCAATATGGGATGTCGTCTTTCGACATCCATTTGAAGCAATGCAAGAAGCTTTGGGTCCAGCAGGTAACGTGGACTCAAGCAGGACACGATTGCCAACCATCTCGAGCATTAACAGGGTAATTTGTTTTCTGCAGGAAGAACAAAAGCCGAAAAATGAGCGTCGTCCGATCCCGAAAACTCCTCCTGGAATCGGTGAAGGTGGCGGAGGCATGACTCGGCAGGAAGTCGAGGCACTCAACCAGGCCGCGCAAGAAGCTTACAATGTCCACGGCATGGAAACGTGCGAGTTTTGTGGGAGAACCTTCGCTGAAGGTCGACTCGCGATTCATAACAAGAGCTGCCGAGCCGACAATGTCTCGAAAAAAACTGGGGACGGAGCAGCTCCACGAAACAAGGAAGGTGAGTAAAGTCTACAGTATACACTCGATCTTGACCTCCGTTCTCACTTCTGCTTGCGAGACAGAACCCAAAGTGGACTACGGACGCGCGCGTCCAGCAAAACCGCGTGCCGACAGCTCGCAATCAAGTCCTCAGAAAGATGTTAGTGGTAGTGGTGGAGAATCAGCTCCACAAAGGCCAACAACTTCCGGTGGGAGTGCACGTGCTCTATCGGGCAGCCTCGCGAGCAATCGAAAGAAGGGCGACACAGGGTCGCCGTCTAAGCAGCGCGTCCAGTCTCCCTTGGAGCAGAGCGTGGATGCGGATTCCTTGACGGAAGAACTGCAAGGCAAGGAGAGCATGATCAGCGTTATTCAAGCGAAGCTGGACCACTGGGAAGCCACGACAGTTGCCACCTTGCAGGAAATCCGAGATCTCAAAGACGTATTCGCTCAGCTTAACGCTTCATAACAAGCACCACCGTTCTAAAGTGCTCGCTTATATAACCTCCGCACCTGCCTTCGCGAGCGGTGACTCCCAAATCTTCATTCGCTTGTCGTACGACACAGTTACCAGCAACGGAGAACCGGTTGAAGATACAGTCGATGGACACACGAGGTCTCTCACCAACGCCTCGTGAGCATCAAATGTCTCCACAACACGCTCCGAAGCAATGGACCACACAAAGATGGTTCCGCTCTCTTCATTGTTGGAGATCACGTACTTTTCAGATGGGTGCCAAGTTGCGCGCGGCTGGCTGTACGGGCCAGCCTTGTGTCCGTAGAAGCTTCGCAGCGCCAAATTCCGTTTGATCTGCATCCATAAAGCGCACAAGCAGGTCAGTTCGCTACACAAGTAGTTGGTCATTTGCGAGTAATAAGCATTCACGACGCACAGAGAAGATGAAGTTTCGGTTGGAGTCCGTGGCCGCGAGCAGGTATTTGCCACTAGGCGATAGGCTCAGGTCCATAATCGTGTAGGACACGTGCTCGATACCGTCTGGGTTCATGTTAACTCTTCATCAAGTAGAAACAAACCCATGTCAGACTCCAGCAGCAGCGTTTCCCTCCTCCCCACACTACAGCTTACCTCTCCTTCTCGAACGTGGAGCAGTCGACATAATGCACGTAGCAGTCGTCTCGCACAGCAATCACCAGCAGTTCATGACTACTCACATCTCCGGCCTCCGACACTGACGCCGGTGCAAACGCTATCGACTCCACCGTGCCGTTAAAGTAGAAGGACTTGATCTTCTCACACTGCTCCCTTCCTCCGTCTCCATTCCCTTCCACCAACTGCGAGCACTGATAAATATTCAGCGACTTGTCGCTCGAGCCCGTTGCAAACAGCAGTCCCGACGCACTCCACGCGAGTTTGAAAGTTCCATGTCGAGTATGATCATGGAACTCACAGACCTTCTGGACGCTCCACTCGTCCACTTCCTGCACCAACCTGTACAGCGCATGCTTGGCGTCCATCCCTGCAGCCACAAAGTAGTCTGCATACTCCGTCTTGGGGTTGAAAGCCAGAGCAAGCACTGGACCACTGGTCTCTGCAGCGCAGAGCTTCTTCCCCGTCTTCCAGTCGTGCACACACACGCATTTGTCCGCTCCGCCCGTGACGACGATCTCGGGCCTCGTAGCGTGTGCACTGACACTCAACAAGTTTCCGAACGAGTGCACATTGTCTATCGTCACAAGTTGGTGGATTGTCAGCTCTAGACCAGGCAGCAGCAGCTCGTCCGGCACTTGGAGAAGACTTGGAGGGTCCTCGGAGGGGGCTGGAGGGTTCTGCGTCTGTTTCTCGAGCAGTAGACGGTTGGCCTCGGCCAGCAACTCGTTCTCGTCGGTCAAGTCTTGGATCTGCTTGGCTGTCGACGCATCCAGACGCTCGTAGCGCTCCTGTAGCACACGCAGCGCCTCGCGCAACGTCGCGTTCTCCGCCTCGAGCTCCATTATTGTTGCCGCTTGGGGGAAGATCGATTTTTGATCGGTTTTTAATCAATTCGGAAGGGTTTCGATGGTCGACATATTTCCATTAGCATGAGTTGAACTATGGGACGAAATCAGATGTCAGATGGCTACACTTTGCTTCAGTATTTTTTAGGTAGGTTTGAGGGTCATTTACGTGAGCTTTTGGGCGCTTTGGTGCCTTTCTTGCCTTTCTTGGTCTTTTTCTTCTTGGTGCCGGGTTTCTTCTTGGCTTTAGTGGGTTTTGATCTGCGTGTGAGCGGGTTGCTGAGCAAACGAGAACCGGGGAATGGCAGGTTGGTGATGCTCTCGAGCAGTGGACGATCTTCTGGGACGAGCAATCCACGCTCGAGAACTTGAGGAGAGAAGGACAAGTTGTTCTCCTCAAAGAGTCGGCGGATCTTCTCCAGCTCTTCCATCTGAGACTGGCGGAGGTCGCTGGTGGAGGCGGTGCACTGCAGCTCAGCACTGGCTGTTCGGGAGAGAACGACGCCACTACGACTGCTAGTGGGATTTCGTTTTCCTTTTGCAGTTTTTGATCCACTTTGTGCGTCCGAACGAGCTGATTTTTGTGAGGACGAAACCTCACGTCCAGTACTTGACACACTGTTGGGCTTCTGTGCATCAGGAATCAACGACATTAGTTTTTAAAAGCAGCAAGAAAAACTGGCAGCAAGGCTGTTTGGTTCTACCTTTTCCGATGGAATAGCGAAGACTCGTCGCATTGCATTTGCTTCTTGAAGACAGCGGAATTCTGGATCTGCTGGCAGAGGTTGCACAGGAAGTGTACCTCGCAGGTATGGCTGTCAAACAACGTTCCAAAACAAGAGCTCAGTAGAAGAATCACGAGCAGCACCCCACCCGTAATCCATACCTTTTGAAAAGCTGATGCCTTCATAGACGCATTGTGGTCTGTACCATCGGTGTAGTAGTACGGCACGTGGTAGCTTTGGAGTTTCATCTGGTGGCCAATTTCGCGGCTGACACTCCTTCTTTTTCTATTCACACTATCGTCGGTGGCTGGGTCCTCTTCCTCCTCTTCGCTCGCACTGGACGCGTCGTCAGAAACTCCGGAAGCACGTCTTTCAAAGCTGCCGCGTGAACCAAAACGGTCCTTGCTGTTCAAAGACCTCGTGTTCAGTGTGGCGGATGATACCTCGCGCTTCGTTTTAGGGACCGACGACAAACCAGGGGGTGCGTAATTTGGCGGCAATTGGTTTCGAAAATGCATGCCACCACCTGACGATACTGCTGTTGGCTTTCTGCTCTTGATAACGATCTGAGCGGGCTGTTTGCTTTTTGTATGAGTCTGCAATGACGGCTTGCGTGTAGCGGCTTCCGCTTGCTGTAGGAATTCTTTCGCTTCCTTTGTCGCAGCTACGCCACCTTTTACAGCAACGGGCTGGTTTGATTGATTTGCCATTCCAGCCAAATCCGAGTGGAGAGCTATTGTGCTCCGCCACGCGAAGGGCTTCTCCTGGTCAACCCCCTCTTGCAAAATTTGTCCAAGCCCTGCAACTAGTTTTGTAGACTCCCTCTTTCTGAGATTTTCCGACTCATCGCGACTGCGGTCCATAGCCCACTTTTGAACTCGTTGCTGAACTTCCTCGTCTTTCTTGCGTTTGGTTTCTTCCTCTTGGCGACGTCGTATCCACAGCAGATTCATTTCTCGCTGAGCAAGAAAGGAATCACATTGTGAGTATTGTGTTTGTCTACTATACAACTCATTTTTTATTACAAAGCAGTGCAAGCAAACCTCTGCATCAGTCTCAGGGTGATACAGCTTGAATGTTGCCTCGATCATCCGATTTTGCTCTCTCTTGATTTGGAAGTCAATTCCTTGTGGCTTACGGTCGAGATGGTTGTCATCCTCTTCAATGGGTAATGCCTGAAAAATAGTCGTGCATACCAATTTGGTTGACCCTACCAAATCTTTCACTAATGAACTTTCAAACCAGCGTACCTTGTAGGAGATATCTGCTCCATGAGAGCGCAGTTCGGCAATTCGGCGTATATGTGAGGCTCGTAAGTCCGGCATTTTATATTTCTGCGGCAGTAGGTCGATTCAACAGAGCTTGTTAGTGTTTCAATTTATTCGTATCATAGATCAGCAAACTTACCTCGAGCTTTGCTGCTACCGTTGCGTTTGAGACGGCTGTTGTTGTCGAGGAAAAGCTCATTTCACTGGGGCATTTGTCAAGCGCTTGAGTTGGTGGCATCCTCGACTTCATGGGAGACTGCATTGACCAATGCGTGGACGTGTCAATAGGATAGCATGAAGCTTCACTATGTAGATCGAGCTCATCGTACCATTCGTGGTGGAAGAATAGGTGTGGATGCTGTTGCTGAGACCTACGTGGACAGCGAAATCAGTTCATGGCTTACGTATTTAGGACTGATCTGGGACGTACGAACGCATGTGCCTCTGTTGCTTCAAACCAACGTAACACCTTGTCGAGGCAAGCTTCCTGGATAGTGGAGATCTGAAAGGGGCATTTGCAAGATCAACCGCAGCTGTCAGGCCTGGACAAAAGGGGATTTCAAAGTATCGGTACAACAAACCGCAGACCTTAATTTCGCTACACTGGTGAAGCATCGTTCGTAGCGCCAAATAGCGTACAGCAGTGCGCTTGTGTTCTTCGTCCCTTTCGTAGCCAGTTGGTTCGTGTAAATGCAAGAACTTCAACAGGCGTCCAAAGCATGATCTCTGCTGTTTCATGACACGGAAATCGTCTATAGACGGAATCTCTACTTCTATAATCGCTAGAGCAGCAGCGTCTTGGAGAATATCTAGGATGACAAAGGACAGAGATGCGATTAGCTTGGATGCAAGCAACAAAGAAGACAACGACAAGCCTCACCAGCCACACTCAGCCGTTGAAGAGCAAGCGGCTGCAGTCGTTGAGAGAAAACAGTTCTGTATGCAGCGAAGAAGTGAGTCTTTGGTCTGGAAAGCTTGAAAAAGCAGCGATTGTTCATCTTACATGAGTTGCTCCACCATTTCCAGTGGCGAAATCGAGAGCATGGTGCGGCAACTGGTAGCAAGAACAAATATGTGACGGGGACGCGAATGAACGAGTTGCCTTCAGCGAACTAGCGATGTGTCCCATCTATTCTTCTCAAGAATAATTGGGATCAACATGCACCGATAGCGCCATCAAAATAGCATTCATTCATACGTTACAGCGACACCAGTTCATCGATGTTGAGTGTGGAGCTGCTGTGTTTTGCTGCCTTGCTCAGCATTCCCTTCTTGGGGATGGCCCGAGCTCGGTCTCGCTGACCCACTTCCGTCATGCGGCGTGAAAACCCTGGCGTTACAGGTCTGCCATTTCCAGTACGAGGACGACGCAATGGAGGGAGTCGCCCGTCCTCTGCTGATTTCAGAGCATTGCGTACGCGGTCACCTTTCGCTAAAGTAGATGCTGTTTTACCACGACGGTTCTTCTGGCGAACAGCCCTGACAATCTCATCGATATGCTCCTTGTCTCGATCGGATGAATTCACACCTAGCAAAGTGACCACAGCACTGTAATTGTTCTTCCGGGCAGCCCTGACGAAAATGCAGAATTAGTGAAGCGATCAATATCTACCGAGGCCATGTGACGCATACGCACCAATGGAATGGTGTGTCTCCAGCACTATCCGTCACATTGCACGAAAGACCGTGGTCGAGCAGAATTCGAATCTAGCAGGGCAAGTTACAATCAGCACGTGAACATACCATAAAGTATGAGAATGCTTGACTACGTACCACAGGCGAATGGCCTCGTCGAGCAGCATCGTGCAATAGTGAAAAACGGTTGCAAGTACTATCGACGCTGTCGATTTGTGCACCTTCCTCTAGAAAGAACCGCACCAGGTGCTGTAAGTCAAATGATAAGACACTCGTCAGGATCAAAGCATGCAACAACACGCTCTGTCACCCATCGCTTTCACGTACCTCGTGGCCCCACCAACAAGCTATTTGGATGAGAGTTTCTCCGTGATCAGAGCGAGCAGATTTCACCAAAAAGTCGTAGCCAAGTCGACGGGCCTTTTGCATCTCTGCATATACCATCGCACGAACAACCTCAACTGGGAGTCCTTCCTTGGTGGCTTCCCACACCGACAGTTTAGCATTGTTATCAGGGTCTGAATCACTGTGAAACACTTGATAGCGTTTCGTAGATGTACGTTTCTGCCTTTTCATGCTCTCAAGCTCAGCAGCGGCACGTATTTCCTCCTCTCGCTGGTTTAAGCCCTTCTGCCAGAATTCCTGGCATTTGACAAGGAACGCAGCGTGATCTATTTCGTCATTCAAGCGGCGCAGTCGTAACTGCGCTAGTCGAGAGGCCAGCAAGTCTTCTTCGGCCATCTGAGAAGTCTCCCTCTTCCTTGCTTCAGCAAAGCGGTAACCACGGAGTAGTTGGGTCTTCTGAGTTAGCCATTCCTCCATTTCGTGAACACCGTCTAGTGCAGCGGCTACGGACGGATGCCAGTCCTCGTAGCGTTTCCCAGCCGCCGAAGTTGACCCGTTGTTAAAATCTGTAAGCCCCATCGAGCGTCGTAGCAGAGTTTCTGCGTGCTCAAGCAGCTGGCTGATATCACTTCCTTGAATAATTTCCAGCATGTGCGAGTCTCTCAGCGCATACAGTTCATGCGATTTCCACTTCGCAAATGTTGTGCAGGCAGCATTTATGCGTGAGACGTCGAAGTCCACGAAGTAGCTGTTCATTAGCAAAATACTGCGCAAGAGGGCCAGACACTCACTGCGCATCTCAGCCAAAGCCTTATGGAAGCGCTCTGCGTGAACAACGCGTGCTGCGAGGCATTCAGAAAGCAGAATGTCCTCTCCTCTGTTCTCCAGCGAGACAATATGACTCTTGATGCTTTCGAGAGACTCTCGCCATCCTGAAACCAAACTGGCCAAGTGTGGGAATTGCTGTTCCTCCTCCGTAGATACAAAGGCACGAGCCTCAATTTCCGCTTGGATTTCCACTGCTACCTGTTTCAGCTCTTCCAGTTTCAGTTGCATGGTGGTCGGGTCGGTGAGTACGCGCAGTTTTTCTCGCTTGGCCGCGACGTTGTTGGCCGCAATGCGCTTCCGGGCTGCACACTGAATCGACAATGCAGCAAGATCACGCTTGCTGCCTTCCACCCACGACGATATGTAGTTCTCCGGTTTCTCCCAGGTGATATTGTTCATGACAGCATGACGGTAGTAATGTTTCCCAGACCGAGGGTCAAAGTACTCGCACCACTGTGCTCGAGGGCTTGGCTCCGCAGCTAGAGCTGCCAACTCTTTCTCTTCTACAGCAGCAGCTTCTGTCTCAGCCTGTAGTTGCTGCTCCAGTTCTTCCTCCTCTTCTTCTTCGTCTGCAAGTTGCTTCACACGCTCTCGCGCCTTCCTAGCGCGATAGACACTCTGGATCTTCACCGCCCGAGCACTTCGTTCGTCCCTGATTCCTGTCAAGAAGTCGGCGGGTTTCACCCACTGCGTTTCGCCCGTCTCGCTGTTGTAGTAGTACTTCTGTGCAGTAGCAGGGTCGAACTGCTCTGTCCACTTGCGCGCCTCCTTGACTTTCTTGCGGTCTTTTCGACCGCGATACAAACTCTGGATTGCTACGGACGCGTTGCTCTCCTGCCCTTTGTCCTGCTCGTCAGTCTCCGCTGCCTCTTGCTGCTCGTCTGGATCCCTATCTGTGTCCATATTCAATGGTTCGGACATCAGAACGGCTTTGTAGGCTCTGGGCTCTTCCCACGAACTCTCCTGCGTGCGCAAGTTGAAGTAGAAGAGCTGGTTGCTGACATCGTCCCATTTGCGGACCCACAGGGACTCATCCGAGGCGTCTACAGCGATGGTAGCGACATCGTTTGGACCAGGAGAAACAGTTGAATCTGGCGTAGTAGGTTGCACGTCTGTAGGCTCTGTGGTTGAGCTGCCAGGCCCCATGGATGTTGCTTCGACTGCGTCTGCCCGCGACGATTTGGTCAGCCACTTCAACTTTCAATTAATTATTGAATTATTGATTTTATTTCTCTGTCCACATAAAACAATTAATCATTGCTTTAATTTCATTTACATATCAATTTCTGCAATTAATTTAACCGGTTAGAAAATCAGACGGTTCAACGATACCTTGCAATTTGTAAGAACAACTTGCTTTTTGTAACGAACACTTCAGATTTGAATGGTGCCTCGCTTGACTTGCCGGTTGTATGCCTGTGGTCGGGCGCCAACGAGCCAACCATTCGCTGAGGTTTTGCCCTTGGCTCTCCTCAGCTTCCATTCGCATTCGCTTATCACCAAGTCAATATGGTAAGACCCAGCGCTTTCTGGTCGAACGTTGAGGCAGAAGCAGCAGGCAGCAGGCAACAGGAGACAGGAGACAATTGAGGAGACAGATACCCACAGATGAGACAGGATCTGGAACATGGAGCGCTATCGTTCAGTGAACCAGGACGCGCGTCGTGCCATCTCTGTCTCGTCCTGCTCGCCGCTGCTCGCTCTCTCCGTTATCTTTCCTTCGTATTGGGGGCGTGAAAAATGACAGGCCGTGTGTTATGTGTGCTTGTGCCTGCGTAGCCGTCCCGTTTTTCCAAGAACCGCAAGAAACGCGGCCACGTGAGCGCCGGCCACGGCCGTATCGGCAAGCACCGCAAGCACCCGGGTGGTCGCGGTAACGCCGGTGGCCAGCACCACCACCGTATCCTGATGGACAAGTTCCACCCGGGTTACTTCGGTAAGGTCGGTATGCGCCACTTCCACCTGCTCCCCAACCGCACGCACTGCCCTACGGTAAACGTGGAGCGTCTGTGGACGCTGGTGTCGGAGAAGACTAAGGAGCAGGCTGAGAAGGCCAAGGACGGCAAGGCTCCCGTCATTGACGTGACCAAGGCCGGGTACTTCAAGGTGCTCGGCAAGGGCCGCCTCCCGGAGGTGCCCGTGATCGTCAAGGCCAAGTACTTCTCGGCCGAGGCGGAGAAGAAGATCAAGGCCGCTGGCGGCGCTTGCCTTCTGACTGCTTAAGCGAGCTACTTGACTGGAGCTAGCTTGATATTGCGGTGGTGCGAAGCATAATGGGAAATTCACGACTTACTGTCCTCTCATTAACGCGATCGCTGTAGTTGTTTGTTCCCTTGCTTATATTGGACGTGTGGCTGTGTCTTTGAGTGCGTTCCAGATGAAGGAGATCACTGCGTTGACTGTGTTCGCTTCGTTTACCAGACGCTCTAGCTCTGTCTGCAAGTTCTCAACGAACTTACTGGAGCTGAACAGCACCCGCTTGCCATCGTGCAAGCAGGTGACTCGGCAGACAAAGCTCTCGGAGCGTGTGGAGAAGCTCAACAGCTCTCGCACGTCCACGGGCGCACTCTCGTCCAGCAGACTTTCACGAGCGTCCGACACCCGCACTCCTGCCCTGTACACGACGTCGTAGCAGCGCTGGTCACGCAATAGTTCCGTCTCGAAAGACTGCAACGCGTCGTCTCCATCTGCCACAGTAGTTCCTTGCGTCTCCTTCGAGTCCTCTGCGACCATCAGTTGGAGCTGGAGATGCCATCGTCTCAGCGCCGTCAGATCTTCCATGACCAACTGCTGCCGTAGGAATCCTAAATGTGTCAACCACATCACCACAGCATTAGAGGAGTCCAAGGAACAGCGTTGCATCCAGCAGCATCATACAGTACCTAGTCGAGAAGTGAGCGTCTCAAGGCCCGATAGAGTCGTCGCTGCTATTGGAACTTTATCAGTCCCTCCTGATGATCCATTGAGCTTCAACTCCTTGTGGCGTCGAGCACGACGTTCGTGAAGCTGCAACTTGCGTCGGTCCTTGAGAATCTCCCGCTCCCGTCGCTCTAACTCGCGCCGCAGGTCTACGACCTCCATGACATCTAGCAAAATGCGCTAATGACTACTTCATCCAATCACATTCCAGAAAGATACTTCGAAGTAATTTATAGCCAATCACGAGAGCATTGACTAATTGCTTGTCGTCACTGACCATGCTCCGCCCAGTGGCGCTCCGCGCGCAGAAGAAGCTTGTTAGACACGCTGCACCCTGTTCATCAGCGTCTCTAGCTCATGCAGCGCACCCCATTAACGCCACCGGCCGTCAACTGGCGTCACCTATGCACTTTTCGACGTCCGGGTCGCGTGACAAGGTAGGAAGGAATCTCTTACAGCAACTCAACTTCAGCAACAAACAACGCTGCAATGCCTACTACATGTAGTTATGATAATTATTGTTTTGGCACATTCTTTTAGGACCCAATCGTGGGCAGCAGTGCGTACTTGCGCTCCGTAGCTAGCGACGTCTACGCTCTGCAGGTAGGGGGGGGGGG
>LGSN01000384.1:0-31906 GCA_001314375.1 Phytophthora podocarpi | reverse complement strand
GTACGTACATTTTCAGGATGATGATACGCTACCGATCAACTTCATGTACACAAAATAACCTAGGCGACAACAAAAAACCTTGCTGTTGTAAGCTAAGTAGGTGGGCTACATGAGCGAGCATGCGCCCACACCGCCAGGCACCGGCTGACAACTGGCGTGGTCCTTACCTGTCCAGTTCTCGCCAAAAACGAGTGGTTATACAGTATATCGCGTGTTGCTTTGAACGAAAAAGGCAGGTTGAAGTAGCCTGCAACGCTGTCGCCTACGGTATTTTTCGCGACCTTCGTGCGACAATTCGATCGTGACGGACAATTTTTTCGTCGCGTGATAGCCGGGCTTCCGATATCCAAATCGGTTGGTGTGCATGAGGCTAGTGCCGAGCGAGTTAGAGACAACGTGTCCGCGTGGCCTAATGGATAAGGCATCGCCCTCCGAAGGCGGGGATTGGGGGTTCGAGTCCCCTCGAGGACGCTCTTTCGGTCAGAAGTTTTGAGCTTCCTCGTGTGGCGCACACCACCACACCACAGTCAGCAAAACGCGAACCAAAAGACAGCTTGTCCACACGTGCAGGTACAGTACTTTAGCCGCGCTGCTGCGGCGCAGCAGACTGAACTGAAATAGGCTGCGAGTTGCTGTCCAGGCAAGCATCTTGTCACCTTCGCATGATCCGCCGGTCGAAACCGAAGGCTGCCTGGCTTGGTTGGAGCCGACCCCACCAAGAACGCCGACACACGCCGCCAGGAAATAGATCGCCCGGGACGGTGCGCGCCTGCCTTTCAGCACGATGACCAACCCACGCGCGGCCAGTCTCAGAAAATATTCTCCGCGGTACTGCGATGGCAGACCGCATTTGGCCTTCACGCGGACAGAGCATAGCGTGCGTGGCTGGGTTGGGCTGCCAAGCAGAAGTTGCGCGCCTGGGTGCTGTATTTGCCACAACAACGGCAAGCCATGGCTCGCACAATGAAATTCTCTGCTGCCTTCATCTTCGCCACTATGCTCGTGCTCCTAAACACCTCAAGATCCACATGTGCAGACACCGACCCCGCTGCGCTCATTCCAGTCGTTGCGTTCGCACCCACCGACAGCAGCAGCAATGATAGACTCGACCCAGCAAATTGGTCTCCCACCACCCCACAGCCATCTCTGGTTGTTCGTCTCAACAGGACGGTGACACAACTGGGTAGTGACAATTGTCTCGAATCCAACACCACACGGGTGCTGGTCCACGACATCAACGTGAGCTTCTGCGTGCAAGGATGGCCAATCTGCAACACCGACAACCGCGAAGGCGTGTGTCCACAAGCACAGCAAGACCTACCTAGTGGATCACACTGCTCAGTATTACCCAGCAATACGAGCATTTACGTTTGCCTTGAAAAGGCAGCAGTGACAGCCCCAACATCGTGCCGTTTCCACTCGTCGAAAACGTAGAGAACTCTACATCCGCATCCAGTTGATCAATTATACCTTCGCTGGTATTATACTTCCTAAATATACTGTTCGCCTTTTGCTTCCAAATCCTAAAAAAGTAATGCACCGTTACGACAGTCGCCGACCCGTGGGGTGACTCCACACATGGGCGATGAACTTGCCGTCCTCACCAAAAGAGGCATTTAGTGAGTTGCCCCAACTCCTTCTCGAGCGCAGCGAAAATGACGATGACTTTGGCGACAACAACTCAACGACGGGCAAGTTGAACACACCTAATTACGTTAGGAAGGCAGCCGCATCGAGCGTGTCACGATGGCAATGGAAGTTCTGGAAGACATCGTCTCCCCCGTCACCACAGCAGCAACGACACAAACAGCGCAAGTACCCGCTGCCTGGTGGGATCCTGACCCCGCTGCCAGCCTCTCCATCACCAGGACGACACAATGTCGTAGGACTCGACAACTTTATCGGTGATATTGCAGAGCGTCACTTGTCGCCTCCTAGACCCTGTTCAGCAAAGATGACAACTAGTATTGGATCGCCATTGCCACCCCTAGAAATGCAGACACTGCAGCGACCACGGCTATTTCTCCAACTCGGTGGCTGCCCTACTGTTGCGCTGGAACAGCTTGTGCGGCTTCAGGAGTACAGCAAGCCAAATCCACCAGTCAATGCTCTGCAGCTTGCTGCAATACCCAAGAAATGTCTGGGTCGCGACGAGATCGCTCTTATGCCGTGTCATTCGCTGCAACACCGCGGCTACGAGCTGTTGTCTGCTGAACTGTGGCGTGAACCTGTTCGAGATCGAAACAAACAGTGGGTGCAGGAGGAACTGCCCTTGTTGTTGCGTGGGGACTTACACCAATTTCAAACAACGCCGTGGAGCATGATGAGAGCCCCAGGCAAAAACAATCGTGGCAAGTGGGCGAGATACGAAAGCTACAGATTGCATCCCACATCGACAAAACTTGATCATTCTACAAGTTCTGCTAGCCCAGCGAAACGACCTCAGCAAGTGCTTCTGAGTGCTCAAGGAGCTCTGATTTCTCGCAGCTATTGCGTAGTTTCAATATTTGGTGAAGGCATCTACGGACGGCTGTATGGCACTGGTCTGGCTGGGAAGGACAAGAAACGATGTTTGCGCGTAGAAGCTTATGAGCCGTCCACAAGTCGAACATACTTTCTGCGCGTGACACTGCAGGATATTGAGTGGGTCTTCCGAGTCGGAGGGGATGACCCAAAACGCGAAGCGTTGCTAGTCCCAGGCCGAAAGCAGGAACTGCTGCGCCAGCTTATCGTATTGCTCTACTTTGACTATCCCGATGACCCCAACAATGGTACCATTAGCTGTCGCAATCCCATCCACGATTCTTCCACTCGTGAAGAAGCTGTGAAAGCTTCAAAGACTATGATACAAGTGTTAAGAATTTCACCGGAGATTCAACTCAACGAGTCTGCACTCCGGCGTCTCGAACGGGAGGAGCGACTGCACCAGGAGGAAAGTCGGCGTCTAGAAGACTTGGCTGCACTACTTGGTAAACCACGCCGAGCGCGGCATCGAGTGCTTTGCCAAACGATGAAGCTTCGTGGTCGACAGTTTTACGTATCGGTCTACCACTTTCCTGCCCAGGCCCGTAACCTGGTGATCACTGCATACAACCCGAGCGCTTCGATGACGTATCGACTCACAATTGGCTTGTTGGAGGCTGCGTCACTCGTGAAATTGTATCCATACCCGCGAAGTGGTTTTAGTCCTGAGCAAACTTTGATGGTGGCACGAGAGTTGCTACTGCGACTTCAGCTTCGCGGGCGTGAAGGTAGCAGACCGAATGCCCGCATGTTACTGGCAATAAACGGAGGTCGAAAAGGACCTGGGATGAATGCACTTCCTCTGCTTGCTCCGATGGCGACCGAGGAGCTCCAACGTGATGAATTGTTCAACAAAATGCAGCGAGATAGTCAGCGGTCGCTGCAACTTGAACTGGAAATGACCCAACTTCGACTCCACAATGATGTTGAGACTGAGCGTGTCGAAATCCGAGTGAAGATGGCAAAACTCGAGGCAAAATACGCTGAGGTGAGTGCGAAGGACCAACAGCATACGATTCGTATTGAAGAGATCGATGCTGCAGGAGGGAGTGGTGGGGCGAATGTCGACGTGAAACATTTGCACGAAGAGCGACGGGCTCTCAAGACAGCACGACAAGCACTAAAAGTTGAGATGAAGGTGACAGCAGCGCAGCGAGCTGAATTGAATCAACAGCTACAGGCCGTAAGTGAAAAAGAGAAGGCGTCAGGCGAGCGAGCTCAACGACGAGCGGACAGAGCTCGGAAGCGCATACGTGAAGACGTTTTGCAGAGTATTGCAACAACTCTGCGGTCAACAGTTTCGTTAAAGGAACGACTACCTGTAGGACAGCGAACATGGCTCGCACGGATACACATGCGGACTGGACGAGATCTGCTGGCTTCAGGAGGTTGTCGCATTTCAGGAAAGCGAGTCCGATATTCGCTTTTTACTCTAGAATCCGAGGTCACCGATACTTTGGACGCAGTGGATGTCGTTGATCAGTTGTTTTCTCTCGAGCTGTACGACCCTACCACTTGTTCTCGGTGCTCAAGTTTTGTCTTTTCGAAACTGGAGTGGCTAGCGCTTACAAAAAATTACCACGAACAACAGCAACTCGTCCCGGACCTAGCTCCACCAACCTCAGAAGTGGTAAAAAGACTCGTTGACCTGCGTGAGAGTATAAAGGAGACTCGTCAGGAACTGTATGCCATAACTGGAACCTCTTCCAAGGGGAAGACATCAAAGACAAAAGCCCCATCTGGTAAGAAGAAGCGTGAGGAGCTACACCGCGCAATAACAGCGGCAAGTAACGAGATCCATCGATTGAATCGAGTGGCTCCTTGGTCAGTTTTGATTAAAGCGCTCTGCGAAAGGTGTAGCATCGCTCCTACAACAGATACGGCAACGTTTGAGATCACCTTGGACCGGTGTATTTTTCGTGCTGTTTCACCTGTGCTCCGCATCACAAACGATGAGAATGAAGACGACGAAGGTGGCGATTCCAGTGCCGTGTATTGCCGTGTTCGAGCAGAGGTGCTTCCTCTAGCAAACGCGGTAGTGTTCGAGGTGTGGGATCCTTTTGATGGGACACAGTGGAGATTGGAGTATCCCGATAGTCACGAATTGCTTCGTGAGTTTGTAGTTGAGACGTTCATCGAGCAGCAGATGCATCTGGAGGCAATCATGATGTCGCTGCTCCTGCACCCGAACACTGAAACTGGTCGTCTCGAGTTACGCTTTGAGGAGTGACAATCTATACTATCACCTATAGTAATAAATACCCAGAAGAAGAACCACCGTGTCACCTGGTTTACCGTTAAAGTACTTCGTGTTTCTCCGTTGAGATGCCGGTTAGCTTAACCTGAGCCTAAAGTTATCAGTTGCCAGTCAGACGCATCCACACAAGGGAGTCAGAACTGATCTAACTGAAAGAGCTGGGGTCCTTGGAGTTGCCTGTAAGGCGGCGGAACTTCTGCGCAATCTCGTCGAACTCGGTGCTCAGGTCGTCCAGGGAGTTGGCCAGCGCCTCCACGGGCGACGACGCGTCGTTGGTCTGCACGCGCACAGTGATGTCGTGGATCAGCGGGTGTGGGTGGCGGTAGCCGCTGAACGTTACGTTCGGGTCACGCAGCAGTTGCCTGCAGTCGGGAGGCGAGTTAGTCTTTGAGTCACTAATCAGGCAGGAGCTCTAAATGCTTTATTTTCCTTATTCTAGAACGCACATGCGGATGAGGTTGCCCATGGTGTGATCCTCTCGCAAGATAGTGAACTTGCCGGCGTTGGAGATCTTGGTGTCCTTCTCGTACGTCACCTTCTGCGCGCCCTCGGGCAGCAGGTACGAGTCGCTGCGGCTCGGCGCGTTCATGTTGCTCCCTTCGACTCAAATTTGCGACTGACGGGTGCAGTCTCTGAAAACTTTGCAAACGATCGGATTTCACGGGTTGTGTGGTGCACATAACTTAGTGCAGCTTGAACCAACAATCGCAACCACTTTCTGATGGAGGAGGGCAAGAAGGCGCCGCGTGTGCAGCGCCAGCGCTCGAGGCGCCCGGCAGCACATGACAGGAGCTCGCAGGTCGAAGAGAAGCGGCAGCGGCAGCGGACGACGCCTCGCAAGTCTCGGCCAATCCACAGACCGTGGACGCTGTATGCGCCGCCCAGAAGCGCCGAGGACCCAACTGTCCCCATTGCGGCGTCCACCTTCCGCTTTATGTCGTTCAACGTGCTTGCAGGTAACCACATTTTCGTGATATCAACAGATAGAGAGAGTGAATGTTTTCATGCTTGTGGGTTTTGTTGCAGATTATTTGGTGGAGAACGACCGCGAGACTGAACCCGCCAAGTGCCACCAGAAATACGAGTCAGTTGGTGCAATAAAGCAGGCGTTGCTCGTGTATTGTGCATATTGCTGACTCTATTTCGTATCTGTATTGATTGCAGTTGGGAGTATCGTCGCGAGCGTCTGGTGAAGGAGATCCTGCGCTGGTCGCCGCACGTGGTGAACCTGCAGGAGGTGGACCACTTTGAAGACTTCTTCGAGCCGAGACTAAAGAAGGCGGGCTTTGTGGGCGTGTACAAGAGGAGGTGGGCGTGTAGTTGTTATATGATAGGAAGAAAGCTGCTGTGGCTGATGCTGGACTTGCTGTTGGCAGAACTGGAGAGACGACGCACGATGGCTGCGCGATTTTCGTGAAGGAAAGCATGTTCCGCATTCTGTCCTCGCACCCGATCGAGTACCGCGTGCCGGGTCATCCTGTGCTGAATCGCGATAACATTGCATTGACAGCAGTGGTGGAGGCCAAGTCCAATGCCAATGGATCGGCCCCAGCTCGTTTTGTAGTCGCGAACACGCACTTACTGTTCAACCCAAATGTTCGTGTGCTGGCGTTTGTGTGCTTTGTATTCCCATGTTTATCTCTAACATTCTTCTCTTTTTTTACGTGCAGCGTGGTGAAATTAAGCTAGCCCAGTTAGATATGCTGCTGAAACACTTGACATTTCTGCGCCAGGAGCACAAGCCGATGCTGCCGGTTCTTCTCTCCGGGGATTTTAATCTCGCGCCGCACAGTCCACTTTATCACTTCCTCTCGTCAGGAGAGCTGGATGCGTCTGGTCTTTCTCGCTATGGCTTGTCCGGTCAAAATTTGGATACATATGCGCTCAAGGTGATTTTTTTGCTTGTTGGTGACAATCGAAGTGATAACAATGCTAACTGTACATGTACGCTGTCTGGTTAATGAGTAGAAGGCAGCTCGGATCAATGAAAATGACCGAACTCGCCACCATGGAAATGGTACCGCCTTCGGAAAGTTTAACAGTTCCAGAATTCAACGGAATGACTTCCGAGTTTTCAAACCCAATACGATGTACTCGCATGAAGTAAGTCTGCAATGATTTCATGCTAGGTTGAGGATGATTAGTGCTCTAACATCGAGCATTCTGTGACATTGGAACTTCATCCAGCTTGACTTCGCCAGTGCGTACGCTCAGTCACCTGATGGTAAGTGCACGGGCGAGCCGAAGTTTACGATATTCCACAGTGGCTCCAAGGGCGCGGTTGACTATATCTGGTATACCCGAAGCTCGTTGCACTGCCACGGAGTTGTGGAAATGATCCCGGCGGGCTTGCTGTTCAAAAATGACGAGCTACCTACCACGGAACATTCGAGTGACCACCTGTCGCTTGTTGCCGATTTTTCTCTGCGTTGAGCAGTCATGACGCAGTTGGAGCCGTCCAGGACCAACTCAGCCGAAATACACGCTACTTGTGGATCGCAGCAGCAGCAAACACGTCTGAGTCCTCAATGGAAAAGCGTTATGTTTTAGCGCTGTTAAAAGGCTGATACCTATGCTATGGACGCATTCACTCCGTGCGTACCTGACTTGACTCAACAGCGTGCAACGATATCGTGCTCTATTTCTTCTCCAGCAGCTTAGCGATTCCGTAGCCCACCAGACCAACCATGGTCACTCCTATCAGGTGGATGCTCAGCGGGATACCGAAAGGAGGCACAGCAGGGACCGGGATGTTGCCCGGGTCCTCGTACAGCACCGTTCGCTTGTGCTTCGGGTCGCGGATGATCGCAGCCACGCGACGACCAGCAACAAACCCGTCTTCGTGGAAGCCACGGCCCAACCAAGCACCAGAGAGGGAGATGCCCTCCTCCTGGATAATCTCGTCCTGAGGCACACAGTCCGCGAGCAGACGCGGGTGATCCCAGCGGAAAGCGGAGATGGTCTGTTCAGGAGCAGGACGCTTGCCTTGGAAATCATGCGGCGTGATGGTCACGAAGACGTCCTTCTTGCTGTTAAGGCGCTGGATACGGTTCATCCAGTACGTCAGAATGTACTGATCGTCCTTCGTGATAAGGACGTTCCAGCTGCTCCACACCTTGTTCGAAGGCGGCAGCATGATCGGATCGCGGTGAACATACATCATGCTCTTGTGGTAATGGAAACGCATCAGCGAGCGGTACGCCTTCTCACTCCAACGAAGCATTTCGGCACTCTCGTCTGCGTGGGTAGCGAGCACAACGTGGTCGCACTCGATACGCTCACCGCCTTCGAGAATCACGGCCTTGCCACCCTTCTCAACCTGGTCAACAGTGGCGTTGTAGCGAACGGTGCCATTGTACTCCTCGGTGAAGAACTTGAGGAAGGGCTCAATGTAACCCGAGCCAATGTACCACCAAAGGTGCTTGGGGCGGTCGGTGCGGCGTCCCAGCACACCGAGAATCACCTGCCACAGCGGGATATAGAGCGAGTTCGAGTGCGTCTTAAGGCAGCGCAGGAACTGCGTCACAGGGAGGTCAAGGACGTCGTGCTTTGGGACTGTCCAGAGGATGGACACGAAAGCCAGGAAGTAGTGGCGGAAGAACTCCTTCGAGTAGCGGCCTTTGGCAGCCCATTCACGCGTAGTAATGTCCACCTTCACGGGCATGGTCATGAGGTCCATAGTGAACTTGTAGATGTCGATGAGCACGCGCCAGATGCGAGCATCGAAGAGGTTGAGCACACTGCCGTGGAACGGGGCGCGCGAAGAGAACTGCAGGTCGCCCTCAATGTCCGACGTGACCGTGAGGCTCATGGGGATGCGCTTCTTGGTGGTGCCATCGGGCTGCGTTACCCCCAGAGACTTGAACCAGTCCTTGATGTTGGGGTTCGAGTCTCCGAACATCATGAAGCCAATGTCCACCATCTCGCCGTCGATCTCCATCTCGTACGTGTGGCCACCGAGCGTCGCGTTCTTCTCGAGCAGCACCACTTCGTGGCCATCTTTGACCAGGTGGTAGGCGGCGGAGGTGCCGCCGATGCCGGAACCAACCACGACGACCTTCATAGCTTCGCGGGAATACCGGGATGATCAAAGCAGATTCCGAAGTGAGTCCTTATTGCGAGCGTCTGCGAGCTGTCCACAACCACAGGAGACTATCATACAAATTGCAAGTCAAGCGCAACGACATGCAAGGGATTGGACAGTCGTGCAGTCTCATCATGACACGCATGGAAGCTCCAATTTTCGGACAGTTCCATTGAAATTGGAATTGCCCGAAAATTATTCCAATGGAGTGCTGGCACGATGTTCCAGTCGATTGTTAACGTTACATGCAAAGGACAACACGTTGAAGTTGGTTGCGGTGGTGCCGAGAGCACCGGCAACTAGCCTTGCCTATCGGTTTTGCGTGCGCGCGTATACTTGCAGCGTGGCGCGAGGACACGCTACCACTGCTACATGTACGAGCACACCTCGGGAGCGTATGGACAGCTTACATGCACACTTGCATGGTCGACCTCACATCCGGGAAGCGAAAGAAAAAAAGTCATTGTGTCAAATTGGGAGAACACTCTAACTATTCACTGCCTGCCTACAACACGCAGCGAGCTCGAGCCCAATCAAAACCTAATACACCAATTCACTACACGCGCCGATTAGAACTTGACGTCCAGGTACTTGGCGATTCCGTAGCCTACCAGACCGACCACAGTCGCGCCGAAGAGGTGGAAGCTGAGCGGGACGCCGAAAGGAGGCACAATCGGGGTCGCAATGTTGCCTGGGTCCTCGTACAGCACCGTCTTCTTGTGCTTCGGGTCGCGGATGATTGCAGCGGCACGGCGACCGGCCACGAAGCCGTCCTCGTGGAAGCCACGGCCCAGCCAACAGCCAGACAGCGTGATACCCTCCTCCTGGATGAGCTCATCCTGGGGAACGCAGTCGGCAAGCAGACGCGGGTGGTCCCATCGGAACGCAGAGATAGTCTTGTCAGCGTCGGGGCGCTGGCCATCGAACTCCTCGTACGGGGTAATCGTCACGAAGACGTCCTTCTTGCTGTTCAGGTGCTGAATGCGGTTCATCCAGTACGTCAGGATGTACTGGTCCTCGTTGCAGATCAGCACGTTCCAGCTGCTCCACACCTTGTTCGACTTTGGCAGAAGCGTGGGGTCACGGTGCACGTACATCATGCTCTTGTGGAAGTAGAAGCGCATCAGCGAGCGTTGAGCCTTCTCGCTCCAGCGGAGCATGTGCGCACTTTCGTCTGCGTGCGTGGCCAGCACAACATGGTCGCACTCAATTCGCTCGCCACCCTCAAGGATAACAGCCTTGCCACCCTTCTCAACCTGGTCGACGGTGGCGTTGTAGCGCACCGTGCCGTTGTACTCCTCAGTGAAAATCTTCAGGAAGGGTTCAATGTAAGCCGAACCAATGTACCACCAAAGGTGCTTGGGGCGGTCGGTGCGGCGTCCCAGCGCACCGAGAATCACCTGCCACAGCGGGATATAGAGCGAGTTCGAGTGCGTCTTCAGCGCGCGCAGGAACTGTGTCACAGGCAGGTTAAGCACATCGTTCTTGGGCACCGTCCACAGCACCGACACGAAAGCCAGGAAGTAGTGGTGGAAGAACTCCTTCGAGTACTGGCCCTTTGCAATCCACTCGCGCGTGGTGATGTCTTCCTTCACGGGCATGGTCATGAGGTCCATGGTGAAGCGGTAGATATCGCGCAGAACACGCCAGATGCGAAGGTCGAAGACATTGAAAATGCTGCCGTGGAACGGGTCACGCGACGAGAACTGCAGGTCACCCTTGATGTTGGAGCTCACCGTCAGACTCATCGGAATACGCTTCTTGGTGGTTCCATTGGGCTCCGTAAGACCGAGGGACTTGAACCACGCCTTGACGTTGGGGTTCGAGTCGCCGAACATCATGAAGCCGATGTCCACCATCTCGCCGTCGATCTCCATCTCGTACGTGTGGCCACCGAGCGTCTCGTTCTTCTCGAGCAGCACCACTTCGTGGCCATCTTTGACCAGGTGGTAGGCGGCGGAGATGCCGCCAATACCGGAACCAACAACGACGACCTTCATGATTTCTTGAGTCCTCAGCAGAAAAAGCTATTGCAGACACGCGTCCAATGTGAAAATGACCAACCTCGAGCTGCGGGCACGTGTATTTCTGCCTGGCAGGGGCTCGCCGCCGGCGGGTACGCACGGTACGCAGTTGCTTCAGCTTCAGCTTATCCCCATCCCTGTACTACCGGGCAGAGCCCAGCCAGCCCACCACCACACGTCGAATGCGTATCTATCTGCATTGCAGTCGGGCAACCGGGCACAACGTTTCTCTACAGATCGATATTGTGTCTGGGCGGTTCTTTGAACCAGCAGCCGAACAATCGACCAACTTGTATAATCTGATAATTTATGCGATATTGAGAGGTAATATGTGAACCACACCCCGTAAGCCAGTAGTCATGTTGCGCCAATATGACTGACAAAGCAACAGTCGACGAAGTCGACATGGTCGTCGAAGGTGTTGTGGGCACCATCGCTGCAGCTGCTACCACTGCTACGCAGCAAGACGAAGCTTCAAGACCCCATGTATCATTGTCGACGGGTCGAGGTTGAACACCCGCGCGAAGAACGCTACCCTCGACTGGATTTGACTGAACAAGTCGAGGGTAGCGTCGTTCGCGCAGGCGGATGCGCAGGCTCCTAATACTAGTAGAACTTGTGCGGATGAAGCAGTCTTACGAATCTAACCCGTGGCAAGGTGCGAGGCATTTTGAAACCGAGGTCAACTTTCTAGTCGAGGGGCAGGCAAACTATTTTGGCCAATTTTAATTGAGTAAAAAGGGTTACAGCAAGCCGCCGGTTTGGTGGCGGTACGGCCAATAGCCTGGAAGTGGCAAATTTAGACGGGATTCACAATACCGATAGGCGAAACCTGCCGGAAGCTGAATGCGAGCCGGGACCCACCGGAATACACTCAGACCAAAACACCGACACCAGAAATGACTATGAAATCGCGATACTTTTCGCCCAGGGTACATGTAATTGCAGCAAGTGCGGTGCCACCCTCGAGTTAAGTATATCGAGCAGCCCCGCTTTACCCTTCAACTTCGACCTCCTCGGCTTTTTCATTTCCATGCTCTGCGAATGCTACCAGATTTTGCGAATTGATGCAGGACAGCAGTCACAGGGGTGCCGTCGTTTACGACGCAGCCTCCGTGCTTTCGGAGTGCCATCATGCCTGTTTACTTGCGCTAAGCTTAGGATGAACACCCTTTGGCCAATGCTTCAAATATCGTTAGTCAGTGAAGAGGGACCAGCGACGCAGCTCAGCACCCCATGTAAACTCGACAAAGCACCGCTAGTTGACCCTTTGAAAAGTGAAACATCTTGAGAGAAGTGGCTTTCGCCGATAAGCAAGTTTTGCAGGTTGTATCAACTTGCACAATTTTGTCCTGGTTTCTGCATGGCTCGATTGCCAACGTTTCTTTTGTTATTGGCCCGGTTTTGGGTGTCGTGGACGTTGTAGACCCACGGAAATCACCAATGC
Source organism: Phytophthora podocarpi (assembly GCA_001314375.1). Taxonomy (NCBI): domain Eukaryota; phylum Oomycota; class Peronosporomycetes; order Peronosporales; family Peronosporaceae; genus Phytophthora; species Phytophthora podocarpi. The sequence goes on along the minus strand of LGSN01000384.1, from coordinate 19,571 downwards.
GAGGGCGGCAGCTCCGGTGTCCGCCAGCAGTTGTCGATCGTGGCAAGGCTTTGCTTGCTTACTCGGTGCGCTGGTCGATGTCGGCTGCCGCCGGATCTTTGAGCTGTATCCGCCGACGCCGCCGCGGCATGCATTTAGCAGCCGATCGCTGGTTGATCTCGACGAATGCTCACGCGAAGCGAAGAGCAACAGTATCCCAGTCGGAGAGTGGGGCTTGCGAAGATATTCAAAGCATTTCGTTGGCAGTGCAGATCAAGCTTGCGGAGGAAACACGACCTTCAAGTGGAATGACACTTGTGTATGTTTTCACTTCGCTTGTCTTCAGCACGTTGGTGTAATACAATGACGACCACGAGTCAGTGTTTTCTTTCAAAAAGGCGAAGGCAATTTGTCCTGCGCTGATCTGTCCTATTGTGAACACTACACACGGAAGCGGAGACGGTGGTGACCGAGTTGATGCCGTCTGCAACGCCGGTGGGACCGCTTGCCGTGGAACCGACTGTTTGACGAGGATTAGAGACTCAGGTGTGGAGTGAGTTTGATCTGCTGCGCTGTGTAGGGCGTCGGCGACCAAAGTACCAGAAGCTGAAAATAACCAAGTCGGCAAGGCCGCAGGGTATTGTTGCCTTCATGATGCAAGCTATGGTTACGAAGGTGCCGGCATGGGGCTGGAGTGATGTTGCAGCTTGCAGTCCAACGACGGTGAAAAATAACAGAGATTGGTGATACACAATGGATTATTACTTGATGATTGGGTACATGTATGCTCTTTGAATTGCTGTACAGCGCTCATGTATGACGGAGTATTGCGGCACCACGTCGTTTGAGCGGTTCAACTTGAACCTTAGAGATGCAAGAGGGCGCACTCACAGCCTTGGACGACAAGACGTTAAAATTATGACGATCACTCTGTTGGGTGCTTCTAGGCTCACGGTACTAGAGCTTTGTGAAGCTTTATATAAGCTTGAATGGCGCACACCTGGACAAAAGTATCTTTCGTCCACTTCAACCTGGCTATATATATATATATACAAGAAGAAGAAATTTAACGAGGGTAGTTTTGTAATAAACGGGTCTAGATCGTGGGTGTACTGTTTTACCTCATTAAGGTGCGATTCAGCCCTTGGGGGAAGCGAGGAGAAGATTTCTTTCTGGAGTGTGAAGCAACAACAGGAAGAGACAGCATGACCGTCGCGCTCGGCCACTCCGGTACGTTTACTGCCTCTCTTAGACGTTGGAGGCACTGCCCCCTGTGCCTCCCTCAATCCCCTCCATCTTGCCTACAATTGTATGCATCTCTGGTCTCCAGCCGCTGCCTATAGCAGTCACAAATCTAACTTTCATGGGTGGATCTTTTGCTCCGACTGTGTCTGTATTTGCTCAGCTGCGGGCGTTCTTGCGCTCCTGGAAGAAGATGACAATGCACTCAAGGTGCGACAGTGGAAGGCGCTGTCAATGCAGCTTGTTCTGGCATCGGGGACTGTTTATTAACGTATTTTATGATTGTACACACCCAGGCCCATGCCCTGCAGAAGCTGAACCAGGTGGTGGACCACTACTGGGCGGAGATCGCAGACGCCATCCCGCTCATCGAGGAGCTGTCGGAAGAGAAGAGCTTCCCAGACCGCGAGCTAGCGGCCTACGTGGCCTCCAAGTGCTTCTTCCACCTGGAGGAATACGAAGACGCGCTGCGTCTGGCGCTCGGCGCCGGCAAGTACTTCGACCTGAACACGCGCTCGCAGTACACAGACACGATCATCGCCACGTGCATCGACAACTATGTGGCTGTGCGTGCCAAGGAGGACCTGGAGGCCGAGAAGGCGCTGGACCCGCGACTGACGCAGGTGGTGGAACGCATGTTCGAGCGCTGCTACGCGGCGGGAGAGTTCCGCCAGGCGATGGGCATTGCTCTGGAGGCCCGACGACTGGACCAGGTGAAGGAGTGCCTCGCGCGCTCCACCGACGTGTCGGCGGCCCTGTCGTACTGCTTTGAGATCTGCAAGACGGTAGTCAGCAACCGTCACTTCCGTCTTAAGGTTTTCGAAGTTATGCTGGAAGTGTACCGCTCACGTCCGACCCAGGAGTACGCTAGCGTGTGCCAGGTTTTGCAGATGCTGGACAACCACGTGGAAGTGAGCAAGATCCTAGAGCAGCTCGTGCGCGGGAGTGATCGCGACTGCCTCATCGCTTTCCAAGTGGCTTTTGATCTCAACGAAAACGAGAATCAAAAATTCCTTATGAATGTCTACCACTCGCTGCCGAGCCCCCCAGCTCCCGCTGCTGAACCAGCGACCGCAGACACGACCACCACGGCTGAGGAGGGCAAAACGGAGGCGCCCGCACCCGCTGCTACTGCCCCGATTGTGTCTGCCACCCCTCCTCCAGCGCCCGCTGGTGCTCGTGCTGATTACTGGGACAAGCTGTCTAAGTTGAAGCAGATCTTGTCCGGCGAATTCCTCGTGGACCTGAAGCTAGACTTCCTCCACAGCCGTAGCGACTCGGACCCGCTCGTTATGAAGACTATTAAGACTGCTGTGGAAAACCGCAATTCGGTGCTGCACCACGCTGCTGTGATCGCACACGCTTATATGAACTGCGGCACAACCTCAGATACGTTTTTGCGCGAGAACCTAGAGTGGCTTGGCAAGGCCACAAACTGGGCTAAGTTCACAGCTACAGCTAGTCTGGGTGTAGTGCACAAGGGCCACGTTCGTGAAAGCATGAACCTTCTGTCCCCCTACTTGCCGCAGGGCGGTATGACGACCTCTCCGTACTCGGAGGGTGGCGCTCTGTACGCGATGGGTCTGATCCATGCGAACAAGGGCTTTGCAGGCTCCGGCAGCAAGAATACGATGGAGTATCTGCGTAATGCTCTGAAGAATGCCGGGTCGGACGAGACCGTGCAGCATGGTGCGTGTTTGGGCATTGGTCTGTGTGGTCTGGCCTCGCACGACTACGAGCTGTATGAAGAGTTGAAGACCGTGCTGTTTACCGATTCGGCGGTCGCTGGTGAGGGTGCAGGAATTGCTATTGGTCTTACGTTGCTTGGTGCGGGAGGTGAGGCACGTAACGGCGAGATTGTGAAGGACTTGTTGGCCTATGCGCACGACACGAAGCACGAGAAGATCATCCGTGGTTGCGTGATGGGCATTGCGCTGATGATGTACGAACGCGAAGAGCAGGCTGACGCGTTGATTGAGCAGCTGACCCGAGACAAGGACCCGCTAATCCGCTACGGAGGCATGTACACCGTGGCCATGGCGTACGCCGGCACTGCCAATAACACTGCCATTCGACGACTGCTGCACGTGGCAGTGAGCGATGTGTCAGACGATGTACGCCGCGCTGCCGTAACGTGTTTGGGCTTCATCCTGTTCCGCACCCCTGTGCAGGTGCCTAAGCTGGTGTCGCTGCTGGCTGAGAGTTTCAACCCTCACGTTCGGTACGGCGCTTGTGTGGCTGTGGGCATTGCGTGCGCTGGTACCGCAAAGAACGAGGCTATTCAGCTGTTGGACCCGCTGCTTGATGATGCTGTAGACTACGTGCGTCAAGGTGCGCTGTTAGCTTTGGCAATGGTTATTATGCAGGAGTCCGAGGGTCGCAACCCGAAGGTTGCAGCTATCCGTGCAAAGATCCTGAAGCTGATTACGGATAAGCATGTGACCACGATGACCAAGATGGGTGCCATCCTGGCGCAGGGTATCCTGGATGCTGGTGGTCGCAACGTAGTTATTTCGCTGCAATCGCACACTGGATTCACCAAGATGGCCGCTGTGGTGGGACTAGCCATTTGGGCACAGCACTGGTTCTGGTACCCTCTCTTTAACTTCTTGGAGTTGTCGTTCCAGACGACAATGGCGGTTGGTCTTAACAAGGACTTGAAGCTCCCGCGCGGCTTTGAACTCACGTGTAACGCTAAGAAGTCAGCTTTTGCCACGCCCAAGCGCATGGAGGAGAAGAAGGAGGAGAAGAAAGAGCTGGTTGCCACGGCTGTGCTGTCCACAACTGCCAAGGCGCGTGCGCGCCAGGCCAAGCAGGATGCGAAGGAGAAGTCGGCCAAACCTTCTGACGCTAGTGGAGACATCGTCATGGAAGAGAAGGTGTCTGAAGCCGACGAAGAGAAGAAGGAGGAAAGTGGCGAGGCGATGGACGTGGATGCTGAAGGATCCAAGCCGGCAACTGGCAAAAAGGCAGCGGCGGTCAAGGAGCCGAGTGTGTTCACATTTACGACGCCCGCTCGTGTGACGTTGGCACAGGAGTCTGTAATCTCCCTGGATAAAACGCAGAGGTACATTCCGGTGATGCATCCTGCGCAGAGGCTGGCAGGAGTTATCATGCTGCGTGACACAACGCCCGATGAGACTGAGGATGTGGAGGCCGTGAAGGCACCCGCTGCCGCTGGCGCGGAAAACGAGGCAGACCCGCCTGAGCCGTTCGAGTGGGAGCCCCCACAGTAGGTATGCACGTACAGGACAAGAGACCTCAAGCTCGGCATGCACACCGACATGGGGGATCGTGCTTACTCGACTCGACTTCGTCGCTGACGGGGCATCAGTAGCCGAAGGGTGAGGTCAGACAAACTGTGAGCGATACAGCAACTCGAATATAAATTTCAATCAAGCGCGCCGCTGCCACATCTTGTCATGATGTATGCAGCGTTGCTTGCGTTGCCAATGGCAACTTGCCATGGTAGCTGCCTCGTACATGTAGTATGCATTCATCTACCATCATACATGTACAGTTGTGCACTTCGTTTTCGGCACCTATATAAAATGATGTCCTTGAATATTCTATACCAAATGGAGGAATTTTAGGTCAATTAGACTTCTAATATATAATCGCCTGTCATATTTGGTTTGGTCCACCCTGCCGAAAACGAGGTGCACAACTGTACTACCGATAATATATAGTAACGTTATCCTGGATATGATATTAATACTGTTAGACAATCAAATCGAAGCGACGATACCTTCTGATTTGCATTGCAAGGCACGCGCTCTCTTTCTTTCTGCTCTCTAATTTGGAGTCCAAACACAATCACGAATCACCCCTCTTCCGTTGAATGCTCGACCTGTCGGACGACTTCGGGGGATCGGCGGCGACCCCCATGCTGCCCGCGGGGGCAGGCTACCGGTTCGCGAAGGTGACGGGGCCGCAGATTGGACAGCCGCTGTATCGGAAGCTGTTCGTGTTTACGAGGCCGGGATGGCGAGCGTATCTGAAGCAATTTATGACGCTGCAAGAGCTCTCCGGCGCATTCGGAGATATTGGGCTATTCCTACCACTGCTCACTGCGCTGGCTATCGGGCGTGTGAACGGTGCGCCGCAAATCGAGTTCGGTGCCGCGCTCTTCTTCGCGGGGGTCTTCACGTCAAGTTTGGCTCTTCACTTCAACGTACCGATCCCGGTGCAGCCTATGAAGACAATAGCTGCCGTGGCCATCGCTGACAAGTTCCCGAACGAGCAGATTATCGCTGCGGGTATTCTCATGGGGGCGATCGTGGTTTTTTTGGCGCTGACAAACATAATCACGTATGCCAGCAAGGTCGTGCCCGTGGCAATTGTGCGCGGAATTCAGCTGGGCGTCGGTATCAGCTTGATGGGGAAGGGCTTTAAGAGCGCGTACGTGAAAGCAGTAACGTTTGAGGCAGCGCCGAGAATGGAGGAGATTGTAGCTGCTGGTGGAACTAAGAACGAGATCATTTGGTTTGGGTTCGATTCGGTCTCTGTGTCGCTGGTACTAGGAACGCTATGCATCGTGTTCATCCGTAGCCGCAAAGTCCCGATGGCGCTGTTGCTTTTTATCTACGGGATGATGGTCGCTGTGTACCAGTACTTCCGTCTGCGTGACGAATACCACCTGCCTTCGTTAGTTCTGGGACCGAAATTCGCTCCACCTGTTGTTCCCTCAAGGTCCGACTTCGGCACGGCATTCGTGTATCTCGTTCTGCCGCAACTCCCGCTCACTCTGTTGAACTCGGTGGTTGCGCTCGAGTCATTGGCAGCTGAGCTCTTCCCAACACACGACAAGCCTGCCGACGTACGTCGCGTGTGCTTCAGCATCGCTGCCGGGAATCTGCTGTTCTCGTGGTACGGTATGCTACCCGTATGTCACGGCGCTGGCGGCCTGGCCTCCCAGTACACCTTCGGAGCTCGCAGCAGCTTGGCGATGGCGTTTCTCGGGGCCTTCAAGGTGTTCTTCGCGCTGCTGTTCGGCTCCACGTGCGTGGCGCTGCTTCAGACGGGCATATTCCCATCGTCCGTGCTGGGCGTGATGCTGGTCTTCAGCGGCCTGAGCCTCGCTATTGTCGGACTGAAAGTCGACGCCAGCGGGCATGACACAGCGCTTCTGCTGCTGGTCACGACGTCGGGCTGCCTCGCCTTCAACACGGGTGTGGGCTTCCTGCTCGGGTTCTCCTGCCACGTTCTACTTCGAATGGTGCACCACTTCAACTTCAACTGAGTAAATCGATAGCAAGTTAGGCAGGTAAAGTTGCGTGAAATCTTACGACGTGTGCGCCACACGAACCAATCCGCTTCCAGCTCCACGCCCAGTCATCGATCAGTGGACGACGGCACATCGCTCCGTCTATTGCGCCAATTGTCTGTCTCACTTGTACTACAAGTTGTAGCGCTGCTTGGTCGGCTGCGGATCCCCTCGCTCGCTCACAGCCCTCAACACGTTAAAACCATCTAAGGTAGCAGTTCCCAATCCCGTCGGAGAGGAAGATTCAGCGTCTGAGCCAGAGCGTCGCGCAGCGAAACAGCCAGCAGCAGCACGGGACCGAATGGCCGGCGAACGCACGAGCCGCAGCTTCGAGACGCAGCGCCTGGTGCCACCTGCGCAGCAACAGCCGAGAGCCTACGACGGCTACGAGGGCAGTTTCGACGGACGTGGGGCCGCCGTCGGCGCCTTCTCACTGCTGGGCTGCGACCAAGCCGACTACGGCGCCACGCTCAGCCGCAACGTGAAGGACACGCCCAGAGATGCGACGCCGCCCTGGCCGCCATCGGTGGCGATCCCCGTGTCGGCATCGATTTCCAACAAGCTCTCGAACTGGCAGACGTTCTACCACTTGCTGTCGTTCATAACGGGCACGGGGATGCTGTGTCTGCCGCTGGCGCTCGTGGAGATCAACTGGTATGGTGTGCTGCTGCTCATTGCGGCGGCGGTGGTGAGTGCGTACACTTCGAAGCTACTGGTGGACGCGCTGGAAGCTGTGCGCTGGCTGAGAGGTACCAGTGTCTCGTACAGCGACCTTGGACAGGAATGTTTCGGTGCAGCTGGTAAGCTGGTCACGGGTGTACTGGTGCACGCGTCTTTTCTTATTCTGTCCACTGGGTACCTGGCGCTGGCGTCGTCGTGTCTGGTGGATGTGCTGGGACTCCAGTACGGCACTGTCATGACGTTGGTGGCTGTGTGCGTGTGGTTCCAAGTACTGGTGCCCTCGCTCAAAATGCTGGCAGTGCTTTCAGCCGTGAATGTGGCCTTCAGCTTCTGGATCGAGTCGGTCATTCTGGGTGATGCCATGTATCCTCTGAAGCAGATTGCGCTGGAGCACTCGGACTTTGTGTTTGTGACGCCCGACCTCTCGAATGTGACGATGATCGGAAAACTCTCGTACACGTTCTCGCTGCTTCTCGGTGGACTCTTCGGTCACTCGATCATACCTACGTTGTACGACGCCATGGCGGATCCAAGTCAGTGCAGCTCGGTGGTGGCTCGCACGAAGTTGGGTGCCACCACGTTATTGTATCTGCCTATTTGCTGCGTCACTTTCGCCGTGTACGGCGCGACGCTGCAAGCACCGGTCTTCTTCAACATGCGCAACGCCGTGGTGCGCAACGTGGCCATCGTGCTGTATAGCATTCACCTTCTACTATCGTACACAATCACCTTGTTTCCTCTCCAGCGTGCGTTCGAGCGGTGTATTATGCAGCCCCCTAGCGGAAGCGGCCGCAACAGTCCGGTGGAAGCCGCCGCGGCAACTGGGGCATTGCCATTCGTAACCTCCAGCTCCGCACCTGAGAGCGAGCAAGAAGGGAGATGCGGTGGCGTGGAGACCACTGCGCGCGTGCTCTGCCGGAGTATTTTGGTGCTTACCACGCTCTTCTTGGGCTACTTTACGGTACCCAGCACGCTGGATATCTTCGCGTGGATGCTCGTACCCACGGCACTTCTGGCGCTCGTGCTCCCATGCGTCTTCTACTGGCAACTGTGCGGCGAGGACGCCACGCGCACGAACCGCGTCGCCTCCGTTCTCATCAGCGTGGTCGCCATCGTCACCGCCTGTTGGAGCCTCGCTGTGATCGTGGAGTGTTGATCAGCTGGGAGCAACGGAAGTGAGTTCAACGGCTAGTAAGGAATAGTAAGTTAAGTAGGCGTCCAGGAGCAAGAGAAAAAGTAAGCGATGGATCTGTCGCAATTGTACTAAGCAAGTAAGCTGTTGGGGTTGTCCCCTCACCGTAACCAAGCGAAATACGAAGTCCGTCAGCATGAACTTTGACGTTGCAGTCAACTTCAACTACACTACACTACAATATGTCATATTTGGTGTTCAAACACACATAAAACCCATGCAATATAAAACAACACCACGGGATATTTCCGTCTCCCATTTCTTACGTGGAAGGTCCGAGCGAGTAAAGCTCCAGGAAGAGAGGGAACAGTGACTATGGCCATGGACGCGATCGCTGGGGTGAAGAATTACCTGGAGAAGATCATCTCGGACCCGCAGATGGAGGGCATGAAGGCGTTGCTGCTGGACGCAGACACCAAGAGCGTGATCAGCATGGTCATGTCCCAGTCTCACATCCTGCAGCGCGAGGTGTTCCTCGTAGAGCAGTTGGACGCCGCACACGAGCCCATGCTGCACCTCAAGGCGGCCGTCTTCGTACGCCCCACAGCGCGCAACGTGGAGCTGCTGCGTCGAGAGCTCAAGGCGCCGAAGTACGGTCGCTACCACCTCTTCTTCTCCAATATCCTGCCCGTCGAGGCGCTCGAGAAGCTCGCGGAAGCTGACGAGAAGGAGGTCGTGATGCAGATCCAGGAGTACTACGCCGACTACTTGGCGGTCAACGACTCGCTATACGATTTCGGCCTGCACAACTCCATTCAACTCAGTGTCAAGATGCCCACGGCGTTGCCCGGAGGCGCTCTGCTGTCCACTGCGACAGCGGGAGTCTTGACGACGGACCCAGTGGACAAGACCAAGATGACGCCGCCTCAATTGTTTCAGAGAAGTGTGGAAGGACTGCTGTCTGTGCTACTATCCATGAAGAAAAGGCCGTCGATTCGGTACGCAAAAGGATCGGAAGTGGCCGAGAAACTGGCGCGTGAGGTGTCGGCGAGGATGCAGCTCGAGCAAGACGGGCTCTTTGACTTTAGACGACCGGAGGTGACCCCGCTGGTGTATGTGCTGGACCGCAAGGACGACCCTGTGACGCCATTGCTGACCCAGTGGTGCTACCAAGCCATGGTGCATGAACTTCTCGGACTGCACGAAAACCGCGTGGATCTCCGCGATGCGCCTAATGTGCGTAAGGACATGACTGAGCTCGTGCTGTCGACAACCTCGGACGATTTCTTTGCGCAGCATGTGCACGCCAACTTCGGTGACCTCGGCATGGCAGTGAAGCAACTTGTGGACAAGTATCAGGCGCAGACACAGACCCACGAGAATATCCAGTCCATCGATGACATGCAGCGCTTCTTGGAAAACTACCCGGCCTTTAGATCTCAATCGGTGACGGTATCGAAGCATGTGACGTTGATGGGTGAATTAGCACGTCGTGTGGAAGTAGATGGACTCATGGATGTGAGCCAACTGGAGCAGGAGCTTGCGTGCGGAGATGACCACAATGCTCACTTCCGCGATGTGGTGGCAAAGTTGAAGGATGCACAAGTGAAGCCGATTAACAAGCTGCGATTGGCCATTTTGTATGCACTGCGCTACGAAACTCACAGCTCGGTGCAGCTGAAAACAGTCAAAGAGCTGCTGGCGGCCCCTCACGGGGGTGGTCTGTCTTCTGATCGCGTGGCATTGATTGATGCGTTCCTGAAGTTTGGTGGCCAAAAGGCTCGCCAAGGTGACTTGTATGGCGATCGTGCCGGTCTGAAGAAGTTCATGCGGGCGGTGACGCAGGGCGTACAAGGCGTTCCGAACGTATACGCGCAACACATCCCACCACTTGCTAAAAAGTTGGAGTTCATTTTGAAGGGCCAGTTGCTGGACCAAGAGTTCGGCGTTGTGAATGGAGGTGCCGGTACAGCAACATCGACTGATCTCAGCGGAAGCAACGGCGTGAAGCGCGTGCGTGACGTGATTGTGTACGTGTGCGGTGGTGTCACCTTTGAAGAGGCGATGAAGGTGGCTGAGCTCAACCAGAAGGCGGCTTCATCGAATTCAGGTCAGCGCATTCTGCTTGGTGGGTCGTGCATTCACAACTCGACCAGCTTCCTAGATGAGGTAGCAGCGGCGTACAACTTATCCCCTCTCCACGGCCACGGGGGCATGAATGGCAACTGGAACTACGATGGAAAGAAACTCTAGACGCGCATCGTCGTTTCAACGGTAGTCGGAGTTGAAAGAGGAGCGGAATCAAACGAAAAGAGATGAGGTAACGAGAAGTAAGGAAGGTGTATTTCTATTCGGGCGAGTCGTGGTTAATGAAGACAGTCTGCTTCGACTGCTAAGTTAGGACGAGAGAGTAATGCGCTCGTAAGTGGCATGGTCATCGTCGACGTTCGTGCCGTAGAGATCGACGTAAAGCACCTTGGGGATGAAGGCCAGGGCGTTGTTGGTCTTCACGTAGATCTTCCAAAGGCGCGAAAGCACGCCGTTGATCGTAGCTTGCAGAACGACTCGACCTTTAGCGTCAACGTAGAGCAGGGCAGGACGACTGGGCAACGCGTTCAGCGTCACTGTGAAGCTGGTTCCGACCGCTTCAACTACGACTGGTCCCTCTGGCTCCGCAGCCTTGTGAGAGTAGCCCCAGGCTAGTCTGCGCTCGATCATTCCGGTGGGGTTGCTGGTAGGGTGGGCCGTCCAGCCAAAGCTCTGCCAGTTGATGTCCAGCGGCCACTTGGGGTCTAGCTCACGGCGCTTCTTGTCACGGAAGTTAGCCGTGTACACGACGAGCTGCGCATTTTTGCTGCGCTCGAAGATGACGATTCGGTCTTGATCCGCGGGCAGGTAGGCCGGCCACAGGGGCGTCTGTGGGTGGGAAGACTTCGTCGTACACTGATAGTCATGGTCTGGGAACTCCTCCGTGAAGTAGTGCTTCTCTTGGTGCTCACGGCTCATGTTGCTCGGTGCGTCTGGTCTCGTGGCGGCTGTTTCAGGAATGGCGCGGCCGACGGCGGTTGAGCTTGAAACGGCACAAGCGCGGATGCCAGATTTGTCCTGCCGTCTTGCAGCAGCACGCCGCAGATATTCACAGAACTCGTATTGGAGTCGAAGATTCAGACGAAAAAGTCAGCGCCGCTCGTTGTGCTTGTCGCTTCGAGGTGACGTTCATGACGATGTGGCACACATACCGGTACGTAGCAGACCACATTGCAATGTCCACGGTAGTGGTGGGTGGGGCTCTGCGCTCTTCATTTTGGATATTAATACTTCTCTGGCATCACGGTCCTTCGCATCCGCCAAAGCATGACGAGCGCCTTGTAATTTGCTGATTGTCGCGCAGAACATGGAATCTCGTATTGCTAGCAAACACGGACGAACCCCCTCCCCAAACTCTCGTTGCGCGGCCAGTGCCAGCCTCTTCTCGAGGAGTTCCCTTCCGTTGAGCTTGTTGGCTGGTGGAAGTGATAGCGGCGCAAGATAGCGTTCAGGCGCCTTATGTTTGTGGCTGCTCGGTCTGCGCGGGGGTAGCTGCTCGGTCCTAGCTCTCATTTCTCGAGAAATAGGGGCGTATCACTCTGCATACACCAGCAGCGATTTGAGGTTGCGAATCTGGCATTGGTGGACGGGGTTCACGAAACGACCGAGATGATGCTTGAGTAACCGCCTCAAGGTTCCGTAGCTATCAAGTACTTCTAAGTAGCTCGTAACCCTCTCCACGGCGGGTTCATTGCGTTCGCCCACGCACAACCAGCAGTTGTCTACAGAAGCAGAGACGCCAAGTGTATTCACTGCCTGATGCAATTTCCTCGTGAACGGTCCAACTTCATTGCAAGAACTGTCAAAACGCGAGAGCATGTTGGAAACGTTGGGCGAAGCGTCGACCAACACCAACGGCGATTTGTGCAGCTCTTGAGATGCTACCGCCACTTGAAGCGCGCGCTTGAGAGCCTTTTGCAGCAGCTCGTCGTAGCATCCAAGCTGTGAGTACGAATCTCCGAGTTTTTATGCTGTGCAATTTATAAATCTGTAGTGCTAAAATATATTACGTTTCAGTGGTACAGTTTCTAAATTGGTACCAAAAGTTCACGCCTTTTTTTGTCTGCATTTCAGAATCGTCTTCGCCGCGCCAGGATGGACGTGATTCTGTCCCGCGCCGGGCTCAGCAGCGCTCAGTCTTCGGTGCCGTCAAGGACGAGGTGAGACATACAGAGTTTAAGCTGACGGAAGCTCTCACATCTCTGAGGTGACTGCAGGAGGTGGTGCGCGTCGCCCGAGACGTGCACAATACACAAGCGTCAGTCGTGACGTTACCGACTGATGTGGGGGCGTCTGTTACGCGGATGACTCAGTGCGGCGACCAGATCGGTCCAATGCTGGATGGCATTCAGTCTACGTTGAACACATTTACTCGCTCTAGTCGATCGCGTGAGTCTTCAGGGTCTTCGACGGAGGAAAATGACGACGATCAGTATTCGCTATCAGAGTGGACTCAGAACCATGGGAGTACGAGGCAACAATGTGCAGGTGTTGCATCTTTGGGAGAGTTTCGAGGCTCATCGGAATGGTCACGTGTCGGAGGCTCTGCAGCTGCTTCGTCTTTCTTTAGGATGCGTGACCAACGGAGGGCGGGCGAACTCTCCACGACTCGCGTGGCTTCTGGCGCACTAAGGACGAACTCGAGTGCTACCGCTGCTTCATACAGATTTGCACCAAACACGGGATACATCGAGCGAAAGCGGCGCGCGAGTAGCCCCCCGCGTTCTGTTGGTCACTCCTTCTTAAGGCCGACTACACCAGGAGATGTACTGCTCCGTCGTGAGCTCGAGCGACAAAGTATTTGGCCACGACACAATCAATTCCGGGTGCTCCATAGCAGACCACGCTCTCCAGTACAGCAATCTGAGAAAAAGTAGCACTTGTGATCGATGGCCTGGAGAAGCGCTTAACTAAACTTGCAGATGAAGACCAAGAAGGCGTCTTTTCCAGATGCATCAAGTCTGCACTTCAGATTGCACGATTAACTCAAGTGAAAGGTGAGGAGGTAAGCGTCCTGCAAGCCGTCGCCAACACACGGACAGCAGTTCGTGGATTATTAGATCAGAACTCCAGCTTTCCCGAGTCCGGTGAAGTATACCACCGCCTAGAGGATATACGACAGGTTCTACCGGTCGTCGTGCGTGCTGCTCTTGAGACCAATGGCAAGCTTGAGGCTTCAGGGCTGCGTGACCTGCTTGAGCTTCTCAAGAAGATTCAAGATACGTTCCCGGTGTCGGCCGCACGCTTTAAATGGTACGTGACCTTGCAATACTTTGAATTTACAGGCGTTTCTAATTTGTTCGTGCTGGTGCTGGGGACTTTGTTGTGTACAGGTGCAGTATTCAGCTACGCAAGTATATTACGTTGAAGTACAAAAGGCCTGCGCAAGTATCTCTTGCCGATCAGAACAAGTTGTCATCGGTTGTAGCTGAGGCTCGGGAATGGGAGAGCGTGAATGACCACCGCTGTAAGATTCGGAGAGATCATGACATTCGCGACGGAAGTACTTGAAGGATCATATGAAGAATGGGAGCCGCGAGAGGATTCGCAATTCGCAGAGCTAATCGGTATCATGATTATCCGACTGGGTGCTTTCAGAGATAGTCATGTACAGCAACAGCGCCAGTACGAAGCTAACGGATGGTTGTACAAGATGTCGGGGACTGCCTTCACACCGACACTAGACCTCAAATCGGTGCCGCCCCCGCAGACAACAAGAGTATATGCGACGACAAACCATGGATTCCGCTCAATGGCTGATGTCGAAGATGGCTTCAACCGAATTTCTCAAGCGAAGGCGAAAAAGTACTTTGGATTTTTCACGATGACGCTGTACACTTTCCTCGCCACTGCAGTCCTGACGCAGGACCAAAAGCTGTTGACAATCGATCAACTCCACCGTTTCAACGAGAACCTTCAGGAGCTAAAGGAGTTGAATGTCGAAGGAGAACTCTGGGCAGTTCTCCAGTCCTACCAGGAACTCGAAAAGTTCCTCTACCTCATGCGTGTGCTCATGCACCAGCGCCCAGAGTATCTGAAGTCCTCCGTCGGGTACGTTTTCAGGGCGATTTAGTGTTTTTTTACGGTTTGCTAGTTGTGATGTTTGATGTGCTAAGTGATTGAATGTGTGTGTGTATGCTCTGTGCGCTTCAGTACCGTCGACACGTTGCTCGTACTCTTCCCACCATTGAAGCGGCCGGTATTCGTGTACCCTTCCAGCATTGCACCGCCAGAACCCGACTCGATGCCAGCGATCAAACCTCTTGTCGATGAGTTTAGCGACGACTAAGGCTTAGTGCACTTCGTGATTCGCTATCATTGTGCCATGATTGCAGTTGTGACGAAGCTAACCAGACAACCTTTCGATCACCAGCGGAATACGATAATGCCATTCGAATCCGAGCTCAACATAATATAAGCTTACTACCAATGCGATCACATTGCTTTCAGCACGAGAAATTCTACTGTTATTAGTACGTATTACTTCAAGTAATACATGTAAAGCCTTATTGTGCTTTGTATCTAGTTTGTCCTGCTATTTATTGCACTAAGAGTGTCCGTATCGGTAGAGCTATAGCTATCCTATATTTGTCAAGCCAACCTACTACTGTTCGTACTTTGTGGTAAATCAAAGAGGCTTTGAATTGGCACTCCTCAAAGGAAGTGCCTACGTGGACCAACTATTCGAACATAGCCAGGCTACAACCCCTAGTCGCTAAATGCACCAAATTCGCCTGCCGAAGGCAGGCGAGATCAAGCGCTGCAAGATTATGGTCAGCCCTTCTGGCTCGGTCAAGAAAGGTTTAGCAGCGACGTGCGAAGTGAAGTCTTCGCACGGCGTGCTAAACCTTGACATTGCCGTCTCCCCCTAAGGTTGGTAGGTTTAGGGCTGGGTAGTAAAGTTGCTCACAAGTTGCTCGATCGTCCGGTTTATGTCGATATAGTTGGTCCACGTAAGGAGTGCCTTCCTCAAAGCGTGTTTCAAACACATTATAGCCAGGGGTTCACATCAACGGCGATTTTGACGAGTATTCATATCATTACTTACAAAACCTTAGATAAAAAGTATCACGCATAATATATTCAATCAAAATGCAGAATATTAATATATCACTAATATATTAATGATATCAAATGTATTGAACTAATTCCGCTGATCACCTCAAGCCGCAGTGACTTCTTGCTTAGTCTCCTCCAACGACTCGCAGCATGTCTTCGGCGTCTGTACCCCGCAGGATGTCGCGATTTTGTCGGAGCAGGAGTAACTTCTCGGCCCGCGCATTCTCCGTTCTCGTACGCAGTGGACCCATGACGATACCTGCAGTGGAAAACACACGCTCTTGGTAGGCAGACGATGACACCTTACCAAGTCGCTGTCTGGCCAGCACTGCGATCGACGGGAACTGCTTTCGCCGGTTTCTCGAAACTAGCGCAGAATGTCAACAAGTCAATATAGCTCCAACAGGTTCCAAACGTTCTCCACACCATTGTTCAAAGGCAGTAGCTCCTTTCGTTCCGTCTTGATCTCTTCCGGCGTCTTCGCTTTTTTTTCTTGGGTTACTGCTGGCGGATTGTGAACCAAGAAACTTGCACCCAATCGACATCTAACTCCATCCAGTTGTGCACAACAGCTTCTGCTTTTTCCAGAATTTGGCCATCACGAAATCGCTGTTTGGATGGGGAAGGAACTGGAGCGCCAAAGAGAAAGGGTCGATTTGAACGAGGTGCTGGAGCGTCAATAAGAGGGCTCTGGCCTTCTGGAGACGACGATATAGCGTGGGGCTGCTGTATCTTGAACACATCGTAATGGGCTTTTGAGAGTTTCGAACGAGCTACAACGTCCAAATCCTCGATGTGAGTATCAGCGTGAGAGGAGGCCTCACCTATATTCGCAGCAATACCAGCAGCAATGGTTATGGTTCTCGGGTCCAGCAACAGAGCCAGTATCATGCTCTTCGATATGGCTGGAAAGCGGGACTTCACTTGTTCTGTACATCGCGCAATACACACCTTGCCTAAAGCGCTGAATTTGTCCGATTGGACCACCTTTCGGACTTGTGTCTCGTCCATCACGTGCTTTTCCGGCTTTGTTAGTGTCAGACATCGGAAGTCCGCACCTTTCAGGTCAGCGACAGCCATATGCCGAAACACTAACAGATATGACGGAAGTATGGACTCACGCTGGAACTCAACAAGCGCCAACTCGGAGATGAAGTTGGTGATCGCTTCCATCTCGATCGCTAGCTTCCACTCGTCCCTGGTGATGTCGGAAAAGGGGTTAGGATTCTTGTCACTCTGGAAAAATGAAGCCATGGCGTTGTAGTTCAAAATGGAACGGCGTATCAGCTTACAACACACTGCGACTCGTGTATCGGGACTGATGATTGGAGCCAATTCCGGAAATGACAAAGCGTTTTGTACGCGAGTCAATTTGGGGCCTCTGTTTCCAGCACTGAAATAGTTGCTCAAGCTGCGAAGTTTCCTTATGACTTCTCTTCCTTCTTCAAACGCGCCACCAGGCGTTGTTATTTTCCTGACAACTTGGTGCGATTCCGTCTTCCTGTCGTAGGACTTCTTCGTAGAGGTATTGCCGCGCATCCCGAGGCCGTAGGTGATACACAGATTCATCATGTGCATTGCACAGTCCTCTTGATCCATATCGGGAAAGTAGTTTGCCACTGCGCGAGCGGCTGAAGCCGTGTCCGACATAATCCACTTGACCACCGACATGATGTCCATGTCGTACACATCCCTCAAGCGCTTCTTCATCATATTGGCCACTAGGAGTGCCTCATGGCCATCGGGCATCACAGTGGCCAGCACGGCTATGTGTCGGAACTTCCAGCAGTGGTCAATGAAAGCCAACGAAACGCCAGTGATGCTGTCTTTGGATTTAATTCTCCATCCGTCATGCATCGCGTTCACAAACTTCAATCCGAACATGCTACCCGCGTTAAAAAGTAGCAGTGCCGATATTGCCTTAGTAAAAAGGCAAAACCGAGCATTGGTAGCCGCATCGTATGTGTCGCGAGAGGCCACCCCAAAACGCGTATCACCAGCAGTCACACGCATCATTTCAAGAAATGATTCAGCTTGAGTGATATTGAACGGCAGGCCTTCACTCATTAACCACTTTGCTATCATCGTGTTGATTAGCTCGTGAGAAGGACGAAAAAGATGCTCGATAGAAGACTTTTTGACAGGACGCGACGCCTTCGTTTTGCCAGTCTTGGTCATCTGATCCGAGCAATTTCCCGCTTTCCTGTATGACGCTTCAGTTCGTATTGCTCCTGGCAATCTTACCCATGGCGATACTCGTGACTGCTGCCTCCGCCGCAACTGCAATGTCGTGGTCTTTGTGATTATGTCGAAAATGTGACAGAACATTGGTCGTTGCTGAAGTGCTCCAAAGCCCTTGCTTCCATGTGTTAGCTGTATGGCGGCGGTTGCTGTTTGCGTTTTGGACGCACAGCAGGCAAATGTTGCGCTTCTCAGCAACTTTTCCTTTCTGACCTCGGCGTGTTACTGGTGTAAACAGGTCGTGAATAAAGTCCCACACGTCATGTGGAGCCTTCTCACGCCTTGAATGCACGATATCCACCGGAATTCCAAACGAGTCAAGCTTCTGAACAGCAACGGCAGCAGCGTCGTCATCTTCACTTTCCTCTGCAGCGGATTCACTTTCAGATCCAGAATCATTGGCCGGAACGGGAGCTTTTTCCTCGCTGTCGGCATCTGCCTCATCTTCCTCGTCTTCCTCGTCTTCACTTTCGATCACAATTGCGGCTTGATCGCCTCCTTCCTGCATCTAGTCCATTTCTGCGCATGCTTTCGAGCAGAACCTGTCCAGAGTCAGTGAGTTATCCCTCTTGATTACGATAAAACTATTGTAAGGAGGACTTGCCGTTTGTTCAGCGTCTTATCGTGGATTCTGAGGCTGCAGAGATAGTGGACAGGAGCAGTGCACGTCGTACAGGGCTCAGTTTGAGCGTTGGCTGTGTCGCCGAAGTCGCCGTACAACGTATTGGCGCTGCTTCCACTTGAGATTTAGAAGAAAACTGCACTGGTCTGAACGACTGGTTGGTGCCCGACGATCTTGGAATTATCAGTTAAAATATCACTGAATTATGAATACTGGAAAATCGAAAGAGTTATTTATTATTGTATACTTTGTTCAAGACAAACATAATATTTATCATAGTAATAAAACTTTTATGCATAATTATTTATTATCCGATGATAAAACTGTCATTGCTAGGAACCCCTGATTATAGCTTTGGGAAAATGACAAAAACGAACGACCCGCCAATCGCCCTGGACACACGTTTTGATTTACGAACTCATACTAAGTACGACTCGTACTTAACACGTGCCCACATGCCATATGTTCTCGCAATGGGCGATTTTACCAAATGACTTGAATTAGGGGGTTTCAAATTACTCATAAATTAGGATCATTTTTGGCTAAAGATTACTCTCAGTTCTTACCAGTTCTAATTCATAAGTCCAACATTAAAACGGGTCAAAGGTTAGAGCCGCCCGCCTCTCCCCACTTTTTACCGCTTCACTTTTACCAAAATCTCTTGCGTCTCGTTCTCGTGCGCGTATACGACTACCTCTACCGCTGCAAGCAACCACCCCAGGGTGCCGCCTGCGCCTAGGGCAAGTTCGTCTGCGTTTTCTCCGTGCCCGTGCTTGCCGCATCCGTGAGAGACAACTCATCTTAGCGAGTTGTTTCGTAAAAAATGTAAAAGTTTCCGTAAAAAGGGAAAATTAGCCCGACAAAAAATTAGGCCAACGATGCGTCTCGGGAGGCCTATTTTTGGTCTCATCTTTGTCTCATTACTCGCAAGAAATTATCCTAATTTATGAGAGCTTTGAAACCCCTACATGTATTTGTATTGGTGCGGTTTCATAAGTCGACTCAAATTGGTAAATTTAGACGGAATTCACAATACATGTATTAATACATGGAAGAATCACTACTTTCACTACAGTGCTCAGTAATTAGTCTGGTGCCAGCTCACATAGACTAATTCTGAACATAGACTAATTATGAGCTCCCAAATTAGTATATTGGTATACTTAATCCAAGTGTAAGCGAGACCCTAACAATTAATTGAAAACCTGTGTAGATAATTCACAATACTGAAGAATTTCACCAAAGCCCACAACAATACTATG